>JAHIAM010004080.1:0-268497 GCA_021605205.1 Aegilops longissima | reverse complement strand
AATTTTTTGGTTTCAAATTTTCATGGTCTTCAAAACCCATCCTCTCCAAGACATAGCGCCTTGCAAAGCATGGGATAAGCTAGTCGAATTGGAAAAGATGAAAATACACGTTAAAATAGTTGAAGTCGTGCTTAATTACGAAAAAAACTATTGTCGCTGCTATGCATCCGTATGAACATCGCAAGTCTCCTCGAGCTTAATGCTGAAGCGCCGATCTTCGTCCAGCTCAATGAATCTGTCGCACATACCTCGGTCGTCGTGGCACCAACGCACTCCCAGGCGATTTTCACGTCCGATGAGTACGACATTTCCGCCTACGCTCATAATTCAAATATTAAACTAGATCATTATTATTAATCACGGGTTGACTATCGATGATTGATGTACGACGTAGCTCCTCTTTCATTCCCGAATGCATTATTATACCAAATTGTCTAGCACACGGAATGAAGGAGAACTTATCCAATATGAGCATTCAATAAGCAAAACCAAATCACAAAATAAAGTATAGTATTCAAATTAGCATGCATTCAATAATTATAAGCAAAAGTACATCATCTCTTGGTGTCCGTACATCATCGAATATTATCACTAATACAACTAGAACCGTAGCGCCCGACGGGTATCGATGCGGGCGGTGGACACCAAAGATAAGGAACCATCACAGGATCATAGCTCCAAAGAGATCCTCAAGAACCTGCCAGTATTGTCGAACCTCCCTCCAATGCAACCATGTAGCGACGGACGTGCTCGTCCTCCTCGCTGACACGGTGACGTACCACCTCCGCGGTGTCCGGATGCCTCACCACCGTCACTGGCCCACGCGACCGCCGCCAAACAAGGATCGGGTCAACAACGGGCTGCCTCCTCACCAACCTACGTCCCCCGGAAGGTAGCACCTCCCAATACCAACCCGGCGGAGCCCAGTCTCGAACATGGCCCTGATCAAGCAGGCCTCCACCGCCGAGTCGACGACGACGAGGATGCGGGATAGGCATCGCCGACGTCGACGCGGGAACTACTTCTATATATAGTTAAATAAAAGTAGTCTTATTAATTAAATCAACTATCTAGTTCAACTACTAAACACTTACTATAAATAAATAAGTAGTACTTACTAAAAACAAACTACTTCATTATATAGTAAAATAAATTAGTTTATTAAATCAGCTAGCTAGTTCAACTATATATAAACTACTTCTTCTTTTTTCCTTTTTCTAAATACTATGAACAAAAAGATCATTAAAATTCTATGAACAAAATTAATTACACAATCAAAATATCACCAAAAAAATCTATTAACAATAATATCACCAAACATGCATATTCAATAATAATATCACCAAAAAATCTATTAACAGAAAAAAATCTAACATAATATAAAGAAAGTAATTACTACACATATCTAATCTAACAAAAAATCTAATTAATCTAACAAAATATCTAACATAATATGAACAAATTAATTACTACACATGTAATCTAACAAAAAAATCTAGTCTAACAAAAAATCTAATTAAATCAACTATCTAGTTCAACTACTAAAGCACTTACTATAAATAAATAAGTAGTACTTACTAAAATCAATCTACTTCATTATATAGTAAAATAAATTAGTTTATTAAATCAACTAGCTAGCTAGTTCAACTATATATAAACTACGTCTTCTTTTTTCCTTTTTCTAAATACTATGAACAAAAAATCATTAAAATTATATGAACAAAATTAATTACACAATCTAAATATCACCAAAAAATCTATTAACAATAATATCACCAAACATGCATATTCAATAATAATATCACCAAAAAATCTATTAACAGAAAAAAATCTAACATAATATAAAGAAATTAATTACTACACATATCTAATCTAACCAAAAAATCTAATTAATCTAACAAAATATCTAACATAATATGAACAAATTAATTACTACACATGTAATCTAACAAAAAAATCTAATCTAACAAAAATCTAATTAAATCAACTATCTAGTTCAACTACTAAAGCACTTACTATAAATAAATAAGTAGTACTTACTAAAACAAACTACTTCATTATATAGTAAAATAAATTAGTTTATTAAATCAACTAGCTAGCTAGTTCAACTATATATAAACTACTTCTTTTTTTTCCTTTTTCTAAATACTATGAACAAAAAATTATTAAAATTCTATGAACAAAATTAATTGCATAATCTAAATATCACCAAAAAATCTATTAACAATAATATCAACAAACATGATATTCAATAATAATATCACCAAAAATCTATTAACAGAAAAAAATCTAACATAATATAAAGAAATTAATTACTACACATATCTAATCTAACAAAAAATCTAATTAATCTAACAAAATATCTAACATAATATGAACAAATTAATTACTACACATATCTAATCTAACAAAAAATCTAATTAATCTAACAAAATATCTAACATAATATGAACTACAAAAGAATCTAAAAAATCTAACAAAAAAATCTATGAACTACAAAAGAATCTAAAAACAATCTAACAAAAAAAGCTCATGTCTGGGCGGCGCACGACGGACGAGGCGGCGATGACGGGCGGCGGGGACGCGGGCGGCGATGGGGCGGCGATGGGGACGGCGGGCTTTGGGCGGCGATGGGATGGCGGGCTCGGGTAGGGTGACGGTGGCGACGCGACGACGTCGCGGCGGCGCGGGACGAGGGCGGCGATGACGGGCGGCGGACGACGCGCGGCGATGGGGCGGCGACGACGGCGGGCTCGGGCGGCGACGGGATCAAGGGGCTTTCGGGGCGGCGGCGCGGCGCTCGGCGGCGACGGCGACGAGAAGCAGAGGCTCGGGCGAAAGAGATGGGACTTGGCGAAAACTGCTAAGTCCAAGATATATAGGAGAGCATTGGTCCCGTTGGTCGCTGGAACCGGACTAATTCTCTTCAGCCTGTTGGAGCCACCAACCGACCAAAGGCCTCTTTTCAAGAGCCCAAAGGGCGGAAGCGAAGAGTGGTCCCGGTTGGAGGCTCCAACCGACTAGCAGGGCATTGGTCCCGTTGGGCGCCTAACCGGGACCAAAGAACAGCATTGGTACCGGTTGGTGCCATGAACCGTACCAATGGACCCTTGTAACTACTTTTTATTTTCTGCAGCTATTTTTTGTTGATTCTTACTGCAGCTGTTTTTAGTCCACCTCGCCAAGCGAGAGGCACTGCAGCTGTTTATAAGCCCTGAGTGCAGATACAATGACGAATAGGCTCAATGCTCAAGACGTTGGTTAGCTTCAAGCCTTGCGAATACGGTAGACTGCACAGAGCTATGTGCAGTGCAGTTGACACTATTCCAAAAGGCTTGAAGCAAATTAACTAGCATTAAGCCTCTTTTTATTTTTAATGACTTATTACAACTTAGGAAAAAAGAAAAAAATAAATGTAGCAGAAAAGAAAAATATATATAAAAACCAATCAGAAATAAATAGAAGAAAAATATAACAGAAAAGAAAGAATATATAGAAAACTACTCAGAAATGAATAGAAGCAAAAAATAGTTGTGATTAACTGTACTAAAAAGGAGCATATATGCTTATTTTAATGGCTTATTACAACTCAGAAATAAAAAGAAAAAAAATATAGCAGAAAAAGAAAAAAACTATATAAAAACTACTCAGAAATGAATAGAAGCAAAAAATAGTTGTGATTAACTGTACTAAAAAGGAGCATATATGCTTATTTTAATGGCTTATTACAACTCAGAAATAAAAAGAAAAAATAATATAGCAGAAAAGAAAAAAACTATATAAAAACTACTCAGAAATGAATAGAAGCAAAAATAGTTGTGATTAACTGTACTAAAAAGGAGCATATATGCTTATTTTTAATGGCTTATTACAACTCAGAAATAAAAAGAAAAATGATATAGCAGAAAAAGAAAAAAACTATATAAAAACTACTCAGAAATGAATAGAAGCAAAAATAGTTGTGATTAACTATACTAAAAAGGAGCATATATGCTTATTTTTAATGGCTTATTACAACTCAGAAATAAAAAGAAAAATATATAGCAGAAAAAGAAAAAACTATATAAAAACTACTCAGAAATGAATAGAAGCAAAAATAGTTGTGATTAACTATACTAAAAAGGAGCATATATGCTTATTTTTAATGGCTTATTACAACTCAGAAATAAAAGAAAAAATAAATATAGCAGAAAAAGAAAAAACTATATAAAAACTACTCAGAAATGAATAGAAGCAAAAAATAGTTGTGATTAACTGTACTGAAAAAGGAGCATATATGCTTATTTTTAATGGCTTATTACAACTCAGAAATAAAAAGAAAAAAATAAATATAGCAGAAAAGGAAAAAAAACTACTCAGAAATGAGTAGAGATGTGCTTATAGAGGAAATTCAACTTAAATTCATAACGAATTTCAAGAGAAATCCGTATGAATTTATGCTAAATTACCTATATAAGCGCATCTATTTTCATTTTCGGAGGAGCTCAATAAGGTAGAGAGGGAGGGGCTTATAAACCGGTCCGGTTCCCCTTCGGTTGGCGAGGTGGGACTAAACTCTGATCGCAACGGGTACCAACCATTTAGTCCCGGTTGAAGGTTCGAACCAGGACTAATGGGAAGCCCATTGGTCCCGGTTCATGCCACCAACCGGGACCAATGGTTTTGGGGCAGGAGCGAGGCCCATTGGTCCCGGTTCGTCCCACCAACCGGGACCAATAGTTTCGCATTTAACAGGACCAATGGGCCACGTGGCCCGGCCGGCTCCCGGGGCTCACGAACCGGGTCCGATGCCCCCATTGTTCCCGGTTCTGGATTGAACCGGGACTAATGGGCTGGAGCGGCCTGGACAATTGGCCCCTTTTCTACTAGTGTAGTGACGGTTGCGTTTCTGTGTTACAGTTATTGTGGTGGTGCTTTGATTTTGAAAGGCATTGTCGTGAAGGTATTGGTTGCATTGTCGTATGTTTGGCAGAGGCATTATCCTTCCTTTGGGTACTAAATTCGGAGAGGCAGTGCGTTATGTTAGTATGAGTCACTGTCATGGTTGTATGTTCTGTGATATTTCTATTTAGTCTGGCTAGTGCATTCACGTCTGTCTAGTTAGTGGAGGCATGTCCTATGTTATGTTGAGGCAGAGTTGTGTGTGTCGTTTGGAAATGCTTTCTCAACACGTTTGTTCGGAGAGGCACGTATACGTTGTTATTCGAAGGCACGGTCGTGCCTTTCTTTCGAAACATTTTGCTTTTACTTACTTGCTGAGATAGATTCGTCGATGAAACTTGCGAGGTCACGGACCGTTTCCGGTTGAAGTCACGGTCGTGCTTCCATGACTCGTTGGATTGGTAGAGGGACCGATGTTAAGCTATCGAGGGGACGGTCCTGTGTTAACTCGTGTCTCACTTGTGTGTGTCAGGTTAGTTGTCCGTGTTAAGAGTGCCACGTTCTACGTGGATAAGAGGCACGACAGTGCTTCTGTGACCAGCATTACTGTAGGTGAGTCATTTAGCTCCTTCGTCAGATGCTTACGAATCGATAGTGTTTTTCCTCTGTGTTCCAATTGTTTCTTTTTTTATGTCTAGTCGGAGTGAGTGGTGTTCTAGTGCAAGGAATTGATGTCTTGAATATGATCTTTACAACTTTTCGAAAAAATATGATTCTTATTTTCGAAAAAATACGATGTCAGGAATTTAAGACTTGACCATTTGAATGCACATTTGTGGTTGTTGGGATCCATAGCAGATATCTTGGACCGACACAAAAAATAGCTGAAACATTGTTGTGATTACATGAGTCGATATGGCTGAAACAATGTTCGGATGTCTCCATCTAAATTAAAGCACATCTAAGCAGTAGTCATCTTCTTCCAAATCTTCTTCTTTCGCGCCGGATGTTGTGTTTGTTGAGTACTATGCTCTGTGCCTCAAATACATGGCATGTGTTGTAGTTCGATGTTATCATTTTGTAAGTTAGTTGTTCTCTCATCGGTTTCACGTGGATCTGCAAAACAAATAAGCGCACAAACTAATAAAATTTATTGTAAAACTTAATGTTTAGCTGGCTTGGATGAACTTATGATTATGTGTTGTCAATGAGAGTGAACTTACACTATTGATAAAAAATGAATTATTGTTGAAATTAATGAGGGGCATCAAATGCATGGTGTAAATAGCACTGTCATCCCTGAAATTTGAGAGCATTATGTTATTGGTTAGTAGGTGGACAGTAGATATGGGATATGTAGTGGAACAAAAAAATGCATGCTGTAAATGAGGTAGAGCTACAGTTAGAAGAAACTCACTCTCTGTCTGAGTTACATACACTCTGCACAGGTTTGACATGAAAGGAGGCAATTGTGTGAGGATAGTTGTGGTAAGCAGAATGATAAGCTCTCTTGAAGTTTTCGATGACAATGTCTGAGTGTTCCTTTATACTGTCGCAATTGATATAAGGACACCGAATTTCGAAGCGACGCATTTCAAGATTCACGATTATGAGGTAGATAAAATGTGGTTTCTTTCTCACAGGTATTAAGACCTAAAACAATTAACGGGAAGTTATATCACTGTAACAAGAAAATCTGGTAGAATTGAAGACGAACACTGGACAGATAGAGTGAGTAGGGTGAACTCACGATGTTGCATTTGTTTGGCAGCCTGAACCCAATAGTTTTTTCTACAATTTGTTCCTTCAGTAGATCAGTGCTTGCTCCTAGTACTTGAAATTTATCCTGCATTAAATTGAAGCCGCGTCACTCAGCGTGCTAGTAGTAGTAAATGTGGTTTGTTATTATTATTTATGATAAGCAAGAACTTACAGAGGCTTCAATGTACATTATATGCTTGTGCACAGTTGTTGGCGTTGGCGTTGCGTCGAATTGTTCTTTCATCAACAACTCCGAGTAAGCATCGACCACGAATGAGTTGATATATCCGTATACCTTCATTGATAAACCTAAAGTTTGGTGATTGGCCCAACGTCGGTCGACGTAGAATATCCTCTTGCTGCCAAAAAAGATAAATGCATTGTAAATGGTATGATTTTATTATTTAACGTTAGAGTTGATGAGTATTCAATTGCAATTGTAGAATAATCGAGCTGAAACTCTTTAAATTGAAAGCTTCAGGCAGAATGCATTGCGATAGTTAAAGAAAGGATCAAAACATTACTGTTAGAGGAAGAACTAATTCATTACCTATCATTTTGAGTGATGGCTGGTGTACTGTCGACGATTGTTTCATACACTTCTTTCTCCTGCGTTGTAGAATCTCTTATTTCCAAAAGTTGGCAGTGATCTTGATGGTCATTCCCTTGGTGAGTGAATCGAGTGTGTTCTAGCTGAGGATGATGTTGATGAGGTTGGAAGACATGACCACCGGAGTTCATTTGACCATTACTAAGTTGCAGATGACCCTCATTACAATTGTTGTTTCTTTGGACTATTAGGCCTTGTGGTTGGTGCTGCATGCGCAGCTTGTAATGTTCGACAGCTTGGATCACCGTTGAGCTCAAGGAATATCTGTTGGAAAATGTTGCGAGGATGGCGGAATTCTGCATGCTGTTGAACTGTTGTTGCAAGGCACTGTAACTTTGGCCACGAGACTCGCTTGTCCGTGGTTGCTGATGGTTCTACTCTTGAGGTTGGCGTTGCTGGCATCGTGCAGTGTTGTTATTCTGAGCATCATTGTGTTGGGGGTAGTGGGCATTGTGGACAGGGGTTTGTTGGTGGTATTGTTTCTGACTTTGGTTGTTCATTGCATAAGGTGAGTGATGGTTGCTGTTTGAGCTGCCGTTATTCTGAGCACCAGGACGTCGGTAGTAGTTGTTTTTTAGAGTAGGAACTTGTTGGTAGTGTTGGGACAAAGCGATTCTCGGCAAACCGTCGGACAAGACAGTTTCGTTAAACCTGTGGAGTATGACGACCAAAAGTCTCATGAGAGGTGGCTACCACCGGCATTGAGCCCGATCTCCTGGTCATAGGTGGCTCTTCATACTTAGAAAGGCAAGATCTGGATGACGAGGTTGAATTCTTGGTCAAGTGTGAGATAGTATCAGTTGGCATTGCTGGGATGCTACTTGGTTATGAAAGGGTTGGTTCTTCTTTTCTTCAACGACTCATCAATTTGTTCATAGATAGATGGGTCGACCATATTTCATCATCATCAATGAATCCAGATCAAGGAGGCCTCTGTGGTTGCCACCAGAGAGACCGATTGGTTGCGCTTCGTTGAATTATGTGGAGGCTCCAATATTCTAACTTTTTTCTTAGGAGGTGCCGATTATTGTTTCCTGGATCTTCCGACTCTGTAAGGACCTCTTGTGAGCTGCCATTTGTGTTTCCAGCCTCGCGGATGTGCGGTTGTGGTAAGAGGGACGCTGTCTGTGGAATCAATACGTGGTTGTTTGGTACATTGTTCATGTTCTTCTGAATGTTATTGTCTTCCGTGATCGATAGATGCGGTAGTAATGATTGGAGCATCACTAGTGGATGGAAGTGCTTTTCTCGTATCCAAGATCGCGGGCGAAACCGCCGCGTAATCGGTGGTGACGGCTACTCTAGGAGCAAGGGAGGAAGTGGCTCGTGCGCTCAGTTTTAGCAATTGTCTTCTCATCTCTCAAAATTGAAACAAGATGGACCTTAGCTTCGGCAAAGAAGAAGAGCGTTGTTCAAAGACAATGTTTAACTTTTGTGCAGGTTGGGATACAAGTGAGGCTCTTTGTGTTGGTTGAAGAATTTTGTGAGCGCTATCGAACTGCTGGACCGCTCAAGAGTTGGTGATGTTTTCCCAATGTGACGAACACGTGCTCCAAGTGTATCCGCTGAGATTGGACCACCAAGAATCGTTTGTCAACCGCAGAGTGCGAGGTTGATGTTTCGCTGCGAGGTTTTGCTGTTTCCTCCAAGAGTTTTTCCAAAGGGCTTGTCGAGAGTTGTGGTCTGCAGATCCTCCGCAGAATTTTGGGTTTCAACTGCTCGAACACTCAAACGAATTTTCACCGTCATTATAATTGCCCCACTCTCGAGCATCTCAGACGTTGGCAGGAAGGGCTCATGAACTGGCAAGCCATCAAGGCAGTTCTGCGGATGGTTATGCACTTTGTCCAGATGAATCTTGGCTTGTTCATCAATGTCCTCTCTGTTGTGGTCGATTCTGTTCACCTCAAGTAGCAACTTAATCTGAGTTGATGATTTTAGCTATGAAGATAGACGAATTTGGGACTGCTCTTTGTCGTATGGATTCTGGGAGTCTGGGTCAGGTGTATCGCAGCAACCCTTTAAATTTTCGAGGGAGTATAACGTGGCGTGAAGGACACTGGTTGAGCCACTGCTGGAAGAACTTTGACTGCTTGTCGTGCTAGAACTTGGAAGCGTGGAGTATGTTGACGGGGCTGATGAAAAAGTTTCTTTTTCATTTGAGTTGTCCTGTTGCAAGTTACAATAAACGCCCCGGTCTCTGGTCTTGGCTTGTTTTGCACTAAGATCCCTACCAAGTGAAAGGAGCTTCTCCAATTTCTGCTCGAGAACTGGTTGAAATTGCGAGAAAAGTTCTGTGTACATTTCATTGTTAACTTTTGCAATTTTCACCTTGGCCTATAATTGAAAAAATAAAACATCAGAAATTTTTAATACCAGAAATGAAAATTAGTTATTAATACTGAAAATGAAAAATATCTTGTGAGCTATTGTATGTTCTATCAAGAATTGCAGAATCACACATGATATGCTGCGGGGAAGCGCGGGTAACAAGGTCCATGAATCATGGTCAACACATTCCTTGAAAGAGCACACCTGACGTATTGTACGAAGCATGGTTGACCTACTGCTGCAGGGAAGCAGTGCTATATTGAACACAAAATCACAGCTCAGGTAGTATAGGAAGGACTTCTATATTAAACACAAAGGCACGGCTAACGTCCTGTAGGAAGCACTCCTATGTTTAACACAAAAGCACAGCTAACGTACTATATAGGAAGCATTTTTATATTTAACACAAAAGCACAGCTAACGTAATATAGGAAGCACTTCTAGTTTTAGCAAAAAAGCACAGCTAAGGTACTATAGGAAGCACTTTTGTATTTAACACAAAAGCACAGCTAAGGTAGTACAAGAAGCACTTCTATATTAAATACAAAGGCATGACTAACGTCCTGTAGGAAGCACTCCTATGTTTAACACAAAAGCTCAGGTAACGTACTATATAGGAAGCACTTTTATATTTAACACAAAAGCACAGCTAACGTACTATAGGAAGCACTTCTAGTTTTAGCACAAAAAGCACAGCTAAGGTAGTATAGGAAGCACTTTTATATTTAACACAAAAGCACAGCTAACGTACTATAGGAAGCACTTCTACTTTTAGCATAAAAAGCACAGCTAAGGTAGTATAGGAAGCACTTTTATATTTAACACAAGAGCACAGCTAAGGTAGTATAGGAAGCACTTCTATATTAAATACAAAAGCACGGCTAACGTCCTGTAGGAAGCACTTCTGGTTTTAATAGAAAAGCACAACTAACGTACTATAGGAAACTATCTGGATGAGCACTCGTCCTATATGAAGCACTTCTAGTTTAACATAAAAGCATAGCTAATGTACTATAAGAAACTGTCTGGATGATCATAATAGGGCATGTATCTTTATTGTAAAAACTTAGGGAGCATCATTTCAAACATAAAATCGGGTGCAGTAGCTGGAAATCACTTACGGAACAAAGTTTTTCTTGAGGCACAAATTTTTCTATGTAGGATTCTAGTCTGGGACTCATTTGGAAAAATGGCGCCAAAGCCAAAGCGTTGGTTGGAAAGGCGCATGCCTAATGTCTTTCAAATTGTCATGCTGCTAAAGGAAACAATTACAGTCAAGTCAAGTTAGTACATTCCAGCTAAGTCCTTATGTTGAGTTGAAAACTTCGCCAAAGGAAAATGATGAAAAGTTGACTCACCGTGTGTTTCCCAAAAATTCCGTCCTTTGTTGACAGGCTGTCTGTGTTAGCAAAATTCTTAATGGCCTCTGTGTCCCACATGACAAGTCTTGCAGGAGTGTCAGATTCCAGGTCCATAATCTTTGTATCCAGGTACTCAAAATACGTTATCTGCAAGTGGGGAAGAGGTAAAAATGAATCATGTTCTTGTAGCTGCTTGTGGGTATAAAGAAATGTACAAGTTAGTGAACAAACCATCGAATCAGGAGGCAGCCACACAGGGCGCCTGCGAATCCTTTGTCCTTGAAGGTCCGGAGGATGCCACCAGCTTCTGCGTGACAGCATTGGACCAATCATATGATGGTATGTTACTTGCTGGTCCTTCTAGAGGGGCTAAATAGTCGGGCTAATGCAGTCATATGTCGCTGGGCATAGAAATACCGCTGTTGCAAACATCACGAAAACCCGCTGAAACACTTCTCCGTCACCGTGGGGTTATGACATCGCTAACTCTCGATGTTTGAGCGTGCTCAACACACCGAAGTTTCAGACTTAACTCGACATCCGAAAGCTTCGAGCATTTTTTGGGATAACCTGCCCGCCAAGTGGAATTCCTAAGATTCGATGCACTGTGTACGAGTTGATGAGGAATCTGTATCCACTAGGTAGTATGAAAGACCTGGAAGGGCAATCAAAATAGCGGACAAGCAAGCAAACGAAACATCTTGGAAGCTCGCGACAACACAGATCTAGAAGGTATCCAAATCCAATATCTCTGACAAGCTGCTTTTGTGGTTCTGTTAGCTTTTCACAGACAGTAATGAATTTCTGGAAGCTAAGTTTTGTGCTGAACTCTTCTTCATATTCACCCATTGTAATAGCTCTGTTGACAAAGATAAGAAACGACCTTTAGCAAATGTATTGTTGAAACACATGCTTTTCTTGCACAAGCTTACATACAAACGCTGAGTCAGCAAAACAGAGACAAATATTTAAGGCGTGATTAAAAATGCAGCTAGAATGAGAGGCATTGATTTCGAAAGAAATTTCAACGACACACGCAAGATGCATGATAAAATACACCTACTTCGAGGCAGCAAGCTGCTTCTTTGCCCTGTACTCCTCAACAAGCTTTTTGTGCGCTGCACATTTTAACTCGATCCTTACTCTCTCTGTTTCTAGCTGGTCATGAACCATGAAATCTAGGGTGACAATCTCTGTTCCATTGACAGACTGGGACCGAGTCTCCGATACCGTGGGTGGAGTCCATCTCATCGAACTCTACATAAGAGGTCACGAGACATCATCGCTACTGTGTCAACTATGTAAGGCAGTTGTTAGCAGTCCATGTGAGACCATCATCAACAGCTTGGTCCATGTAAGACGGTTTCTAAATCTGAGTTAGTAATCGCTTTGCAAATAGGGATGTAAGTCCTTTGGATCTCTGCTATAGATTGCGGATCTATACAATCATATGACCTGTGACCTCATGTTAGGGATCAGGATAGTGAATTTTGACTGCAGCTTAATTGAGCTCGCAAGTAATATAATATGTGGTCACGAGAGTGCTTAAGTTTTGCATGGCTGGAGATATAACTCAACTTAGCAAAACCATGGTGCAAGCATGCAGTTGGCATGATTAAAGTGAGGTCAGCTGAGTCCTAATTTTAAATCCATAACCCTTCTGCTGTTAAGACGGCGCAACAGTTTGAGCACGGACCAGCTGAAGATAATTGGGTCCGGAACCGATATTCAAATCGCGCCCCACATGCTGTGTTGTGCAGATGCGGTGTGTACGCAGCCCGCGGAATTGCTAGTACCGGTAATTTTTTTGTTCAAACGTTGAATCGGTGGCATAATCATGGTGATAATGCAATGGATTACCTGAACAGGAGATCCACGGCGAGTGAGATGAAGGAGACCGATAAATTTTCAGTGACGAGCGAACTCATGGAGGGATCGGGATTGGCTTTCCTTTGGAGAGCTAGGATATGCCTCACCTGCCGCCACCGATGCTAGATGGAGAAAGATCTGAACTCATCTTGCGGACGACCCCACAAGTTAGTCAAATACTTGGAGGAACTATTTGAGAGCCCACATGTCAAGATGACTTCAAGTCCACCTACCACATTTTCTCATCCCAGCATGGAGGTTCTCCTCAGAGGACTCATATAAGGCCAATTCCCACAAGTTAGTGAGAGACTTAAAGGAATTAGTAACTGAGAACCCACTTGTCGGCCTCTGCCGACGGTCAAGTGAAGTCGACCTACCACATCTCGTCACGCCGAAAAAACATGTGCATCTCTCATGCGTCGCAAAACTCACCCCACCTATCAGGTTATTCTTCTCCTGCACGCAAAAAATCGAAGTAGGCTCTCTCTTTCCTTCTCTCTTCTCTCTCCGCTCTCTCTCTCTTTCTCTCTCTCCATATTCAAAATCATTGAAGGAGATAGCTGACAAACTGTAGGGAAGCAGATCCCCTCACAATTTAGAAAGGTGTGAGTTCAACAATCAGCTCATAAGATTCGCAATCAAAGGTTAGTAGAAAGGTGTGAGTTCAATTATATAGAAGTATAAATATATCTCTGCTATGTGGTAAGTGTAGTACCTTAGTAAGAAAGATTGAGATCGACTTTGAAAATTTTCAACACCGATATCAAGGGTTTATAACTTTTTCGGCAGATGTTCAGAGTTCGACATCCGGTCAGACAACAGGACGGTCGGTCTTTGAACGACATCGGCAAGGATTATGGGAGGCAGGTAATAGCAAGGCAGTTGAACATTAGGGTTTGGTCTTTTATTTCGTGGACGCTTGCTGTCAAGGTGCTACCACCGAGAACACCAATTAGTAGATCATTAAGAAGAACAAAATGATTAATATATCATGGATGAATGCTGTAATATCTGTTTATCCTGCATCTACTCAGAGTTGAGTATTGAGAGGTGGAAGAAAAAATCACTACAAAATGAGAAGAAGATGAAGGATGCAGATGTTGTCAAACACGCACATGCTATGCGGGCTGCAGTAATTGGAGTCAAGAGGAGATACAAGTTCTTGGCAAACGCCCCAACCAGAGCATGTTGTGCAGCAGACACCGTGAAGAGGAGCATTCTAAGCAGCAGAGACTCCACTAAGCAGATTGTGCAGTAACTACGTAAACTTCAAACGCTGGTTTTGAACGACGTGGAGCAGACACCGCGAAGAGGAGCATTCTAAGCAGCAGAGACTCCACTAAGCAGATTGTGCAGTAACGACGAAAACTTCAAACGCTGGTTTTGAACGTGCGTGGAAGTTTTACGTGCTAATTCTTCGTAATAC
Organism: Aegilops longissima; assembly: GCA_021605205.1. NCBI lineage: Eukaryota > Viridiplantae > Streptophyta > Magnoliopsida > Poales > Poaceae > Aegilops > Aegilops longissima. The sequence continues at coordinate 254,258 of JAHIAM010004080.1, read as the reverse complement.
TCTCACGCGCCTCTAATTATTTTTTGCTTTCAAGACACAGCTTGTCCACAAAGGTGCAGAGCGGCGCCAGGACGCCCCAAAGGTTTGATGGCGGTCATAATGAAGAGGTATAGGGTAATGTAACTTGCCTTGATGCAAGCGTATGATCATTGGCAACAAAAGCATTAGTGTTCAAGGATTCGCACGGTCTCAAGAGGCAAGAAGAGTCCAATGACAAAATCAAACATAGGAGGAATAAACTTTATTGTTCAAAGCAGCACCGTAAAGCAATACAGTGACAACAAATATGGACGCAACAACATTTAAAGCAAATGTATATTTTTTTGTGAGCAATTTTTTCTTTGTTTTCGTCTGGTATATTTAAATTGTAGTATCTTGCACACGCAGGTGTACGAGCAAGGAAGCAAGTATCGCGGTAGTCCACAGATCGATGAAAACATAAGGCAAGGTCCTTTGAAAGGATCACCTGCGGCGTCCAACATGAGGGGTCCTTCCAAAGGATCTCCGATGGCATTCAGAATAGTCAGCGAAATTACCAATGCACGGAGGTTGTCGCGAAGATTTGCTGGACAAGAGAGGCATGGGAAAACAAAGTTGACGTCGGAACTATGTTTTTTCAATTCAATGGACAAACAATTTTATGGAAGAACAGGGTAAAGTGTAAAACATTAGGACGGCCGTCTCGTCTGTGCGGCTGTATATGCAGCTTGTATAGGATGTTGTTGTGCCTCTCCGTTGTATGGTGTAGGTAGCACATATGTGCCTCTTTGTCCAGATGTGTGTGTAGCATGGTCACGTTCGTGCTGCTGGGTGTAATGTGAACAGTGCCTCTGGTGTACCGCTTATTAGAAATTAAAAAAACACATATGCTGCTCTGGGTATCTAATTCTGTTTCGTGCTATGTGTTCAGGATTTGGCGGAAGGGATAATAGATGAGGCAAAGAAATACCATATTTCTCCATCCATTTCGAAAGGAAAGCAACGTTTAGAGCAGCAAGTAGCGTGCAGTGCCAGCACGGATTGCATTGTAGAAGCAGCACAGTCCATTGGTTGCACGAGTGCCGGAGAAACAGGGAGCAACATTGCACAATGCGACAGTGGAGTGGCAGAGTCATTCATGGATTTGTGCCATGCAGAAACGACGCTGCTGCGTGTGAAAAACAACAGAGCAGCGGCAGCTCCTCTATAAGTGGACCTGTGGCTGGCGATGAAACCGATGTCGTCAGAAGTGAATGCGATCAGACGAACGAAGACATGGTAGACAGAATCAAAATGGCGCCACCGACCATTGTAGAGAAAGAAATGGACGACATGTTCAAAGAAGGCATATACCCAACGATTCAGGAGGTCACCGAAGCGCTCGAACCAGAGGGTGGTATGGTATTTGGATCATTGGATGAGTGCTTTTTCTTCTTCTGCAGATATGCGTGAAAGGTTGGCTTTGCTGCCAAGCGATCAACGAGCAGAAGATCGACATATGATCAGCAGCTTGACAAGCAGGTGTTTCAATGCACCAAGGAAGGGCAGAATAAAACAACTGAGAGACATGTTAAGGAGAGAAGGAGCAATTGCTTGATCCGGACAAGCTGCCCAGTCCAAATAATAGCCAAGAGGGATGCAGATAGGAGGAAATGGTATCTGATGAACGTGCGCCTAGAGCACAACCACCAACTTCACCCATCGATTGATGTCAAGTTCATGAGATGCTACAAGAAGATGACACCTCAGGAGAAATTCTTTATACAAGTGCTGCAGAAGGCGAGGTTAGAACCGAGGAAGGTTATGCAGATTTTTACTACCATGGGGACACCGAGGCGAGAAATTATGTTCGACACGATTGACATAAGCAACATTGCATGTCGTGACAGGGCTGGAGAGCGCGGCACTGATATCGAGGACACCATGAAACTGTTTGCCGATATGCAGAGGCGGAGGCCGGGATTCCACCATGTGGAAGAGACAGAGAACAATGTAGTGCGCAGCCTGTTTTGGACAGACTCCTTGTGCAAGATGAATTATGATCTATATGGAGATTTCGTGTCTTTTGACACGACATTCTCTACGAATATATATGGCTTGCCATTTGCACCAATTATAGGTGTCGACAACCATGGGTCGACTGTCCCTGCTTGGACTAGGCCTTTTGAAAGATGAGAAAATAGGGTCATTCAAGTGGCTCCTAAGCATGTTTGTCGAGGCAATGGGAGTTAAAGAGCCAAATACATAATAATGCACTAGGACCAAAGCGATGAAGACTGCAATAAAGGAAGCTCTTCCGAGAACGAGGCATAGGTTCTGCTGGTGGCATATTAGGAAGAACCTGAAGGAAAATAACGCAGTAGTGTTTGCGCAGCACCCAGGGATGTCTGATGATTTATTTCAAATCGTCAAAAACTCACTAAATCAAGACGAGTTCGAGCGTGCCTGGAAAGCAGCAATTTCTGTGCACAAGGCGGAAGGCAACAAACACCTGAACACGCTATGAGAGCTCCGAAATTTTTTGGTGCCGGCTTACTTCAAGGACTGCTTCTATCCTTTCTTGTCAACAACCACTCGCAGTGAGAGCACGAATTCGATGTGGAAGAATTACGTCGACCACAGTGACACTATAAAATTTTTGTTGATGCGTATCACATGATTCAGCAAAATTGCCTCGCCACGCTTGACAAGAAAAGACACCGAACAGAAGAGAAGGCGCCATCACTAGAGACTGGTTTTCCGATTGAAGACAAGCAAGTCAAGTATACATGAATGAAATTTTCAGGAAATTCCAGCTGGAGCTACGGAACCGGACTTACTTCAAGTGCTCTGATCTGGCAAAGGGGAGGCAGTATTTTTAAAAAAAGATTATTGATCCTGGAGATAAAGTGTGGAGACCATATCACGGCGTGGAATTTGAGAGGTCTGAGTTCAGGGTAGATGTGGATGAGCAAAAAGAATATACAGTTGCAGCTGCAAGAAAATGAGTAGGGATGGCATTCAGTGCTGCCATGTGCTTAAGGTGATGGACCAAACAGGCATGATCGATCAACTACCAAAATCCTTTGTCATCCCCAGATGGACCAGGAATCTATCAGAGAGTCTGAAAGTTATGTCTACAAGTCAAGGTGATAGCATGACCGCACAAGATGATGAAACGATGAGATTCGGCCTCGCTTACGCTGAGTTGTCGGATATCTGTTCAAATGCTTGCAGAAAAGAGAAGGCATACAGTGTTCTGCGTGAGTGTACGGTAGATATGAAAATAAAAGTCATGGCGGCACTTGCTGAGGAACCAGACACAGGCATTCTTGCCGAAACTCTCAAGAACCCTCCCATGAGTGGCTCAAAGGGCACGAAAAAAGGAGATCGAATCAAAGCTGGTTCTGAGAAGAAAGGAAAAGGCTACAAAGCCGCAACCAAGTGCGGCCGTTGTGGAGAAAAGGGTCACAGGAAAACAAACTGCCCGGATAACCCAGAAGTGCAGGAGAGGATGAGGATTGAAGAGGAAAAGAGGAAATCGCAGCAGGAGAAGAGGGCAAGGTCAATGAAATGGCCGACAACACCATCGAGGACATCAAATGGCTCAGGACAATGCACTCCAAGCCCAGGAGGATGACGTCAGACGCCAGCAATTCAAACGACCCCGCTGACAGCAGGGAGCATTTACCAAAGTCTTACATCTACGCCAGAATCAAACATCACACAAGCCAGGCACACAGAATGCATGCAGGGAAGCCCGGGACAAGGCACGGAATCTGCGCAGTCCATTTTCAGAAAGGAAATGTCTGAGTGGAGACCTTTTGGTACCGAAGAACAGTACGAATAGAAAAATTAAAAGGTAATAATGCAGCTTAAATAGGACGTAAGAAAAAAATAGTGATGACCGCAATCTTTCGCTTTGTTTTTATGTATGAATATTGATTTTACAGGTAAATAGGTTGAATAGCTACGCAGAGGGGTGGGGTTGCACAAGTGTCGAGAAGGAAGAATGGATCGCTGAACATTCAAAAACAATGCTGCACGTGGAGCGATGAAATAGCAAGTGATCGGTGTGGAGGCCGGGCTTGTGTCGATTGTTTATTTTCTCGTTGTGTGGTTATAAGAACGACTTGTAAGTTAATTTGCTACAGTCATAGAAAGAAAACAAATTTAAATAACAACGCCTTTTGTTTCTTTATGTATTTTTACTCGGCGGAGAAAAATATCAGAGGCACAAGTTTCCTTGTTATTTTCTGCAGCTGCGTCGGTTTCTGAACGTGGATGTTGTAAGCATACAAGCATGCTTCTCTCACAGTTGCATCGTAAACGCACGGATGTGACTCTATGTAATACCACACCATGCCTCCGCGTGTTTACATCGCTTGTATCTCTGTTTGAACTAGTCGACGGGATCGTTCGGAAGACAGACACTAGTTTACATGACTCTATATAATACCGCACCATGCCTTTGTGTGCTGCCCACCCGTGCTTCCGGCGTGGAACAGATTCTTTTAATGTATGTATGTGTCGTAAAAAATTAAAACTTGAGGGCACACCTGCTCCTGGTCTACATGTTCAAAAGTGCATATTGTATAATCAAAGCCGTGACTGTTCAACAGGCATCTGTACAACCATGATTTCACCTTGTCGTGGCATCGTGACGCTCGCTCTCTGCCTGAAAAGCGTGCCTTCCACAGCCGCCCCATCGCGCGCCGACAAAGGAGCAACACCAGCCGATAGAGTGCTTCTTCTATTACTAAAAGCGTGGCCCTCTTTGCTTCACCTCCGTGCGCTTGACAGCTTGCTCCTTGGTACAGAACCGTGGTTGTACAGAGTTCTTGCCCGTGCTTTTAAGGACAGTGTTTCTCGGATCGTCCATTCAATGTCTCGGAAAGTAAACTGTGAGGGATCACATCTGTATCCAATTCCGTTGTGTTTCTGCAGTAAATGCTCGTACGTGACTCTATGTAATACCACAACATGCCTCCACCGGTTCACGCCCGCGCCTCTCCATCGGGCGGAATCGCTCGAACACGTACACGAGCTAACATGACTGTATATAACATCACACGATGTCTATGTGTGCTGCCCACCCGTGCTTCCGGCGTGGAACATATTCTTTTGATGTATGCACGTGCCGTAAAAAATTAAAACACGGAGGGGCACGCCTGCGTTCGGTCTGCGCCTTCAACAGGCATCTCTCGCATAATCAAAGCCATGACTGTATTTAATGTTTCAAGCAGGCATCTACAATTTACGGAAAATAAAGGAGAGGTAATTAATCTGTACCTTTCCGTCCCTCTCAAGATTTAAGTTGTTTCGTGGTGGACAGGTTATAATCCATTTTTCCAGATCCACCTCATTGAGCACTTGTCGGTGCGGTGCACCGCTGCAATGGAGATGGAGATGGAGATGGAATGTGCTACTCCTAGCTCCAAGAGGGTGAGAGTGGCGCCATCGGCGACGCCGCCTTCCGGTGGTGTGTTTGTCGCCGAGGGGAGGGAAGCGACAAGTGTGCTCTTCCTCGATCCAAGGATGAAGAAGAGGGTCTCGCTCTGACCTCATCAAGGACCTCCCGGACGCCGCCCTAGGTGAGATCATCTCTCGCCTCCCCATGAAGGAGGGCATCCGCATCAATCCTCGCCGTAGGTGGTGTCGCTTATGGCTCACCGCCCATTGAATCTCAACTGTCGCGAGATCTCTCTGACCGCCTTTTTAACGATGGAGAAACAATTCATATTGCCATCCTCTTGAAGCTATCCGCCGTCACCGAGACCGCCTTCAGATTTTATACCGCAACTTTTCCTCTCAATATTCCGTCGCAATGTTGTCGGCCTTCCGAATTCATCCTGCCCACCATCCCGCTCAAGAAGCCGCCTCTATCCCGGCGTGATACCTGCGGTGCACCTTCCACCGCTGCTGCCTGGCTCCGATCACAAAGCTCAACAATCTCCAGATTCTTGATTTCTACTATCTGCTCCTGTGGTTCAAGGGCGAAGAGGTCACACCACTAGGTGAATTCATCGTGCCCTCGCCACCGGAGTCTGTGTTTAGGTTTTCCTCCTCTTGCACACACTCGGCTTTGCTCTTTGCCATATACCGCATAATTATGGAGGACGCTTGCTACCGCTGGTGAAAAGATTATCGCCAGGAAGTTCTTATATCGAGGTCTCGCTCAAAGCATAGTCCACTCTAGTTGCCCCGCACTTGAGTCTCTCGCTGCTTATTTTCAGGGGGGGGGTTCGTCACATCACAATAAACACGTATAACTTTGTAAGCATTGGCATTCGTTGTTACTACAGAAAACTCATTATTGAGGATGCGCCTTCACTTCAACGGTTGATTCGCGATAAAGAGGACGACCACTGTTCTATTACTGTTGTCTCTGCACCTAAACTGGGGACGCTGGGTGAATTTGCGTTCGTGTCGGCGCCCACACTTGGTGAGGTACCGACTTTACCTGATTCTGGAGTAGGGCGATGACTTGTTCCGATGTTAGTTCCGTTAATTTGTTGAAATATGTTCTTTGCTTCATGCAGGGTGAGGATTTGGAGGTAACCGGTGTCTCTGCACCTGATCCGTATCCACGTCGTCTCACATGTCTTGCGGTATTAAGTTTTGACAATACTTCCAGCTTCATCTTGTTTGAGAGGAAACCAGTTTTATTTCGTCCAACCTTTGATCTATTTGTTTTGTGACGTATCTTCTGTTAATTTTAATGAAGCATTTTGGGGCAGTCGGTCTTACATAAATGCGGCAATCTGTCAAGACCTTGTTCATCTACATGGATTATAAGGTGGACATTGTCGTTGAATTGCTGAAGTGCTTTCCAAAACTGGAGAACTTGTCTGTCGAGGTGATGATCTTGAGAAATGTGCATACTATAGTTCTCCTTCCATTTAAAAATGTTTATGTTAAATTTGACTTAAGTGGATACATACATACATACATACATACATATCTTTTTCTATGGACGCTAAGTATTTTCAACCTTTCATGTATTTTTTAGGGAAAAAAAACGTATGGCGTCGTAGGCACCGGCAGTTTCTCAAACATCACGATATTTGTCTGAAGACAGTAATGCTGGAAGATTATCATTCTTGCCGGGGTAACGAGGAATTTGCGGCATTCTTTGTTCTGTGTGCAAAGTATCTGGATAGCATTGCCATTAAGTTTGTGTACCCTCATGAGGAGTTCACAGAAGTATTTTACGAGGAGAAACAAATGGTTCTGAAGTGGCACAATAAGGCTTCTAAACATGGTCCTCTTCGATTATTACCAAGTTGCTTCCATGTGCGTCAGTATTTACAAAATAGGAGTGTTGAATATCTCGATTTGACGGATCCATTCAGATGTTCATGCTAAAGAATAGGTATTGAGATGGTTTCTCATGTTCTTGGGAGTGTCTTATTGTCTTGAAGTTTTGGAGTTCGCGTTTTGTGTAAACCTTGTCGAACAACTGTTGTTCTGTTTGCACTGTTTGTACGCTTTGTTTGTCTTTGTTGTCCTTGAGGAGCCACGAAGGAGCTTGCAAACAGAAAATCAGTCTACCTTTCTGTCTTTTTATGTTTATGCTGCTTTACGTCATAGTCGCCAGTCATGTGGAAATGCGCCAATAAACGTGTGCCCCTTTCTGTCTCTCGAATGGGCTGTTACGTGTCTCACAGAGTAAGCAGAAAGTGTTGACATATAAACCCGATTCTGTTAGGTTTCCGTAATAAACGCATATACGCGCTCATGCCTCCATGGTCTTCACGCATGCGTTTCTTCTTCCGACCGAGTCCACCGAGCCATTCGAATACAAACAGAAAATATTTCTGCGGATCAGATATAATAGCTCTCCATGCCTTTAAGCGCTTTATGGCCGCAGGTTATGACCCTCAAACACGATATGCACGAACGCCCACGCCTTTATCAAATAATATAAGTAGAATCAAGAAAGAACCGTTACGCGACTCAATACGGAGCCGTGTCCTTATGGAATTCACGTCCGTGCTTTTAAATATAAGGAGTCTGCGCTCGACGAGGGCATTCCGTGCCTCACGAGTAAGTGCCGTGGCTGGCTAAACGGTTCAGTTTTGTGGGCTAAATGCCCGCATCTCCGCTCGATCGAGTCACAAAGTAGCATGATTCTATGTAATACCACGGACCATGCCTTTGAGCGTTGCATGCTCGTGCCTATGAGCCCAAACATTCGTGGTTCTCCGCTCTAACGAGTCGACGGAATCATTCGAACACAAACCCAAGCTTAACATGACTCTATATAATATCACACCATGCTTTGTTGGGATGTCCACCCGCGTTCGTGTGTGTTTTCTTCCGCAATAGTGAAGGAAAATGACCGTTTTTTGTTTTCCACCGCAATGTTGAAGGAAAGATATAATTTAAAGTTGTCGCCCAATTGGTCGACGCCCCTCCCTCCTTTCCTCACACGCTGGATCTGCGCGTAGTGAAGACCTAGTAGTTTTTAGATCCACGCCACATATAGCGGTGCTTCAGCAGCGCGCGAATCCAGCAACGGAGACGGGATGGAGATCCGCGAGGTGCCCCAAGCAACAAGAAGGCGAGGTTCGGGCCACCGCGACTTCGCCCCTCGGGCGGCATGGCGGTGGCGGCTGGCGGCGCGGGCCCGCTTAGGGTTCCGAGAAGCAGGAGTCTTGCCCGGACCGCATCAGCGACCTCCCGGACTGTGTCCTCGGTGAGATCATCTGCCGTCTGTCCACTAAGGAGGGCACCCGCACTCAAATCCTCGCACGTCGGTGGCGCTCTCTGTGGCGCGCCACTCCTCTGAATCTTGGCTGCAGTGAGATCCCTGTCGGGCGTCTTTTTAAGCCTCTAGAAACAGTTCATATCGACGTAGTCTCGATGCTTCCCAGCAAGGATGTCATTCGCATTAGATATTTTGGAACTCGGTGCAATTTTCAGCCTGACGTTGGTGGTTCGTGCCTTCCGGACACCATCCTCTCCGCCCATGGGGGCGCAGTCCATCGCTTGTGCATTCCCGCGTGCTACCTCCACTGCAGACCCTCTACCGTCGACGCCTGGCTTTGATCCCCAAAACTGAAGAATCTGCAGGTTCTCGAGTTCTACTACATGTTCCCACGTCTTGTGGGAAAAACCATCACACTACCGCACGAATTCTGTTCGTCCGCGGCCTCGCCACCGACTTCCACGCTGCTGTTTTCCTCGCTGCACACCGCCACATTTGCTCTTTGCCGATACCGATGAGTATGCACAATCGCTCAAACTTCCACCGCTTAAGAGGCTTTCGCTTTTGGAGGTTGATATATCGACGCCTCATTGCAAAGCATAATCAACCATGGTTGCCCTGCCTCGAAAGTGGCTCCTCGCTTGTTTGCAATAACTCGACCACTACATCGTAATAAACTCAGCCAAAGTTGAACTCATCTCAGATCCTTTGTGAGAATGGTGAACTCGCGTTGAGGATGCGCCTCACTTAAACGACTGATTCACGATATTCAGAGCCGGCAGTTGCAGATAACTCGCCTTCTCTCGCACCTAAACTCGAGTGTCTCGGCAATTTTTATGAAGGATCTCCTGAATCCAAGATTGTTTTTGGCTCTACAGCTATCGAGGTACTCACCTTTTGCACTATATACTCTTTAGTTGCATTCGCTCCACTTGCCTCGAGTCTCATGCCATGTAAACTTTTATCCATCTAGTTTTATGATATGTGCTTGGTTCAGGCTTTGTCTGTAGTCAGGCTATCAATGGCGGTTCAATCTGTGAAGACCCTGCTTATCCACATGTCATTAAATCTGAACAAGGTTGTTGCCTTGATGAGATGCTTTCCTAGCCTAGAGAACTTGTTTATCGAGGTAAAATGATTTCCGACGCATTGAAAGCACAAACAATGCATAGTGTATTATATTGAGGCCTCTTTCCCTTGTAGTCCTCAAGTATTCTCACTCTTTATGCATTTCCAGGAGGAGTTTGCCGTGAGGAAGGTGTAACAAACAAGTGGCGCACAAGCACCGGTGTTTCTCAAACAGCATGACATTCGCCTCAAGACAAGAACGCTGAAAAATATGTACACCGCAACAAAAACATTGAATTTGCAACGTTCTTTATTTTGAATGCAAAGGAGTTAGAGACTATGAGGCTTAAGTTTCTCTCCCCTGCATAACATCATCAAGGATTTTATAAACGCCAAGAAGAGGCGCCTCAATGGGGCAACAAGGCTTCTAGACGTGGTCGCCTTATATTGTCGTGGTATTGTAGGCATATGAACTTGGATTTAAAAGTACACATCTGGACAAACCAAAGGCCCAATCATGGATTTGCTGGATCCATTGACTTGTGAATGTTGAAAACGGTTATCCGCTGTCAAAGATAGGTGTTGTTGTGAGCTTTCCAGTTTGGATTTCCAGCTTGTACTTTATGCAATCGTCTGTGATGTTGTCGAACTTGTTTTTGTGGTCTTGAGTCGGGAAGCAAGCTCAAAAAACTAACAAGTTTTCATGTTTTTGTGCAGCTTTGTAAGTTTGGAAATAGAGCTAATAAAATCACCGGAACACGTTTGTGACGGCCATGCCTATCCAAATAACCACTACTAGGTAAAAGCAGCAGCAGCGTGGTATTGGGCCTATCAGTAAGGCGCTTCATAGACTAATGGCAATAGCGCGTCTTGACCAACGCCATGCTAAATTGACTTATAGAGCGACATCGCACATTTCTTCCATTCTCGATGATCATGTGTTCACGGGTTTTAGAAATCCGATATGCACAGTGAGCTCCGTAGATTTACAGGGCAGTATGTTCGAATCGAGAGGCGACCATGCAGAGACATCGATGAGGCACACAATCCATCGGGAGTTTCTGTTGAAAGACATAATAATAACTTCGTAGTTAGCAATGATGTACTAGTTTTAGAAGTATGCAAAAAAATGCACGGATGTCGTAATAGTAAAAAAATCTTACCAGGGTATCTCCAGAGAAATTATCGTTGTTCAACACATGCACTAGTGGCACGTATTCACCATAATTTGGAGGAGTTCGATGATAGTCATTGTAATTCTCAAGAAGAGTACAAAATGCGATCAGATGATTTTTCTCCTTATAAGTTAATTGGGTGCCTTCGGTGTAGTGGGTTTTATCTACCATCTTCCGCACAATCTTTGAAGAATCAAAATAAGCTGTCAATGGAAATAAGCTATCAACTATTTTGAAATAAACAATATAAATTAGTTAATAACTATGTTTGAGAAACTCACATAGCGGTACAATCGGAAGCGTATCAACAAGGACCCAAATGTCCATATTGTCTTCCTCGCTGTCAGGATCACCAAGATCCATGGTGACAATCATACCCTCATAAAAACCATACATTTTGCAAAGTGCTTCCCAATTTTGGCAACCAAAATGGGTTACGCTCTGAGCATTGCACAGATTTACTTCAAAATCCATATCATGATGGGTCCTTAGGTGTATTTTCTTTGTTTCGAAATTTTCATGGTCTTCAAAACCCATCCTCTCCAAGACATAGCGTCTTGCATGGCATGGGATAAGCTAGTTGAATTGTAAAATATGAAAATTAGATGTTGAAATAGTTGAAGTCATGCTTAATGGAGAAAAACACTTGTCGTTGTTGCGCATCGCTTCAGAATCGAAGGTCTCCTCGAGCTTAATGCTGAAGCGCCGATCTTCGCCCAAATTAACGAACTTTGTCGCACATACCTCGATCGTCGTGGCACCAGCTACACTCCCGGGAGACCGTCGTCGTCCGAAAGTACGACATTTCCTACAATCATAATTCAAAGATTAAACTTGTACATATTCTAGCACAAGTCATGCCAGAATTCACGACAAAATCCAGCATGACCTTTGCTAAAAAAGGACATATCAAGCGCGTGAAATTTGCCGGAACGGAAATTAATCAACACTCCGGCAAAACATAGGCCACTCGGAGATGTAAACTGAACATGAACGGCCACTTGGGCAACCACATATCCAATTTGAGCAACAACACAAGATATACAAGGATATTTGGCTGGTCTCACCTCGATGTCGGAGGGGGTCGGTGACTGGGATGACGGCGGGGATGTCGGAGGGGGTCGGTGACGGGGACAACGGAGGTCACCTGAAACCATATAAGTTATCACTAACAACAAACAGGACATGTTCAACTAGTTTTATTAATTCAACTAGTTCTTACTAAATATAAACTTACTATAAATAGAAAAAAAACTAGTTCTTTCTAAAAATAAAGTAGTTCAACTAGTTATATTAATTATCTTACTAAAAATAGATTAGTTACATTAATTCAACTAGTTCAACTAGTTTATTAATTTACTTACTAAACTAGTTCAACTATAACTAAAGTAGTTCAACTACCACTACTACTACTAAAATCTAGTACTAACTAAGCAACATCTAGTACTAGCTAACCCTAAATTAACATCTACTACTACTAAATCTAGTACTAACTAGTGGCGGGGGTGGGGCGCGGGAGAGGTAGCTAGGGGCGGCGAGGTCGAGGGCGGTGGGAGGAGGCTGCCCGGAGGAGGAGGAGGCGGCCAGGAGGGAAGGAGGCGGCGGAGGAGGAGGCGGCAGCGGAGGGAGGAGGCGGGGAAGGAGGAGGAGGGCGGTCACAGCGTGAGGGAGGATGTGCGAGGAGGATGGAGGAGGGACGGAAGGAGGGAGTACCTCGGCGGACGGACGGCGGCGGCGGGCGGCGGCGCGCAAACGACGACGGTTGACGCGGCGCAGAGAGAGGTGAGTGAGAGGGCCGGTGCGGCGTGGGGATAAGGTAGGGATAGTTGTAGCGTTTGCCAAAAGGCGCCATAACTAACTCGAGTAGCGATGGCGCTCTCTGATGAAGTCGCCTCGCTATAGCTAGCGGGGGGGCCAAGGTCATGGCAACTATAGCAGTAGCGCTGTGTGCGATACAAGCGCTACTGCTATTTACAAGTCAGCAGCGCGTTTCGTAGACACGCGCTGCTGCTAAGTAGCAGTAGCGTGGTATTTTGAAGAGCGCTGCTGGTAAGATTCTGTGTATAGGCTTTTCCCTAGTAGTGAACTTGTTAGCTGAGATATTTTACAATACAGAGGTGTTTGTGCCTCTTTTGCCTGTAAGACTGTGCGTCTGTTATCACTGCACGGCACTTACTTTGTGATGGACCAAACAATTATGACTGTGGAATCACGGCCGTGCCTGTATGGCATGTAGAACAATGTTTCTGCCATGACTTCACTTACTTGGTTTTGTCCGGGTTTAAGCAGAATCGTCTACAAACATACTATGGACTGTACGTCCACACCCAAATAACATTCTATGGACTGTACGTCCGTGCTTTTAAATAAAAGGAAATAAGCTTTCAAAAAACAACGTCTCTCATATAGGGCATTCCGTGCCTCACAGAGTAAACGCCCGTGGCTGTGCGTAAGACAAAGGTTAGCGTGACTCTATGTCATACCACCGACCATGCCTTTGGCGCTTCATGCCCGTGCTGTGACAATTGTGACCCACCTCGTAAAACGCAATCATGCCTCTCGGTCCGACATAGCGTGCCTCCTCACGGTGATAGAGTCAAAGGAATAACATACTATGGACTGTACGTCCACACCCGAATAACATTCTATGGACTGTACGTCCGTGCTTTTAAATAAAAGGAAATAAGCTTTTAAAAACAACGTCTCTCATATAGGCCATTCCGTGCCTCACAGAGTAAACGCACGTGGCTGTGCGTGAGACAAAGGTTAGCGTGACTCTATGTCATACCACCGACCATGCCTTTGAGCGCTTCATGCCCGTGCCTGTGACAATTGTGACCCCGCGTAAAACGCAATCATGCCTCTTTGGTCCGACATAGCGTGCCTCCTCTGGTGATAGAGTCAAAGGAATCATTTGGAAGACAAAGAGACACGAACGTAGACCCGGACTGTTCTACATGCCTGTGTGGCATGTTGGACAGTGCGTTACAATGCCGAAGGGAGGACCGTGTGTCTGGTTCGTGACAAGCCGTGCCTCTGCCACGCTTCAACGGTTTTGTCCGTGAGCGTTTCAGCAGAATCATCTGCAAAACAGAAGCACGGCCTTGAATCTTGTAGTGTCTTGATTTGTCAACGTGCCCGTGGAAAATTTTGCTGCTCGCAGAGGGAAGATGACTGTAGGACCGTGCTTGCGGCGTCAAACAAATTCTTCTATTGAATGTGTGCCTTAAATAATTAAAACACGGACGGGCACGCCTGTGCCTGGTCTACGTGTTCAACTATGCATCTCGTACCTTGTAAGCCGTGGCTCTATTTAATGTTTCAAGCAGCCACCTATCTTTTACTCGTTACGAGTAGTAATTAACCCCGACCCTCCCGTCAAAAGAAAAAAAGAGTTAATTAATATGGACCCCTCCGCTCCTCGTCGCGGGTATTTAAGTCGTTTGATGGATTGACAGGCTGTAATCCATTTCTCCAGATCCACCTCAGTGAGCACTGGTCGTGGGCGGCGCCACCCTTACAATGGAGGTGGAGATGGAAAGCGCTGCTCATAGGATCAAGAGGTCGAGAGTGGTGCCTCCGGCGACGCCGCCTTCTGGTGGTGTTCTGGTCGTCGGAGGGGATGGAAGCGGCGACCGTGCTACCTCTCGATCCGAGGAGGAAGAAGAGGGATGTCGTGCGGACCGCATCAACGATCTCGCTGACGGCATCCTAGGTGAGATCATCTCTTGTCTTCCCATCAAGGATGCCATCCGTACTCAAATCCTCGCACGTCGCTGGCATCCTTTGTGGTCCATCGCTCCTCTTAATCTCGACTGCCGCGAGATCTCTGTCTCCCGTCTTTTTAACGATGGAGAAAAAGTTCAAATTGAGACCATACCTCATGTGTCCGCCTTGGCCAAGGAGTGCGTTCGCAAATGCTATTCCGGTCGAAATACTGTCTCTAATGCTGTAAGTCTTACGGAATCCATTCTGTCTGGCCATGCTGGCTCTGTTAGGCGCCTCTGTATCCCGGCGTGCTACCTGCAGTGCAGACCTTTCACCGTTGATGCCTGGCTCCGATCCTCAGAGCTGAACAATATCCAGATTCTTGAGTTCTACTACCTCTGCCCAAGGTTTCTGAGGCAAGAGGTAACATTAGTGGATCTATGCACTTCATCTACGCCCTTGGCACCGGAGTCCGTGTTTCGGTTTTCTTCCTCTCTCCACACTCTTGCCCTTGCTCTTTGCCAAATACCGGACATTTACGTTGGGACGCTTAAGCTACCACTAGTGAAAAGACTCTCGCTTGTGGAAGTTGATATATCAGACACCTTGCTGCAAAGTATAATCCACTCTAGTTGCCCTGGACTTGAGGGTCTCCTGTTTGTTTGCAATAGAGGAGGTCGTCGCGTCACAATAAACTCGTCTAACCTTTTAAGCATTGGCATTCGTTGTCCATTCGGAGAACTCATTATTGAGGATGCCCCTTCGGTTCGATGGTTGATTGTTGATTGTCTGGTCGACGACTGCTCGATAACTGTTGTCTCTGCACCAAAACTGGAGACATTGGGTGAATATGTGTTCGTGCCCCCCTTGATGCGTCATGAGGTACTGCCTTTCCTTCATACTTGAACAGAGTTGCACTTGTTCCGACGTTTGTTCTATTAATTTGATGGTCTATGTTCTATTCTTTATGCAGAGTCAGGACTTGGAGTTAACCGGTGTCTCTACGTCTGAACCGTATCCATGTCATCCCACGTGTATTGAGGTATTGAGTTTTCACGATACTTCCAAATTCACTTTGTTTGTGAGGAAACAAGTTTTATTTCATCCAACCTTTATTCTACTTTGTTTTGTGATCCACCTTCTGTTACTTTTCATCAAGGGTTTGAAGGCAGTCAGTCTAACAAGAATGTGTCAGTGTGTCAAGACCTTTCTTATTTACATGGATTATAAGGTGGACATTATCGTTGAATTGCTGCAGTGCTTTCCAAAACTGGAGAACTTGTTTGTTGAGGTGATGATATTCAGAAATGTGCATACTGCAGTACTCGTTCTTTTTCAAAATGCTTTTCTTAATTTTGACTGAAATTGATGCACCCGTATCTACACATGATTTATTGTTGGATATATCCATACATAGACAAGTCTATGTCTAACTTCTTGTTATGGAGGTGGTAGAACTAATTGTTTCATTTGGTTTTTTCATGGTCTGTAACTCTTTTTATAGACGCTAAGTATTTTCAACCTATCATTTATATTTTAGGGATTTTCGATTTCTCATGGTGAAAAAATCAAATGGCGTCGTAAGTACCGGCAGTTTCTCAAACATCACGACATTTGTCTAAAGACAGTATCACTGGAGGATTATGGTCGCTGCGGGAGTTACGCTGATTTTGCGATGTTCTTTGTTCTTAGTGCAAAGGATCTGGAGACCATGACCATTAAGTTTTCCTCCCCTCCCGCAGAGTTCACGGGAGTATTTTACGAAAAGCAACAAAAGGCTCTGGAGTGGCATAGAAGGGCTTCTAAACGTGCACGTCTTAGATTATCATCAAGTTGCAGCCATGCGCATCCGCATTTAAGAACGAGGAGTATTGAATACCTGGATTTGACGGTTCCATTCAGGTGTGGATGCTGAAATCAGGCCTTGTTTTACTTGTCCAGGTGTATGGAGTTATTTGTTGTTGCGTTCTCTTTGCATCCTGTGTAGGCTTGTCTGAAAAGAGGAGCTTGGGTTTTATGTAAACTTTATCGGAGAACCGTTGTAGTCTTTGCACTGTTTGTAGGCTTGTCTGTTTTTGTGTTGCGTGCAGCCATGAAGGAAGTTTGTGGTTTTGCGGCTTTGTACGGGCCGAAGGACTATGGAATTCTGTGGCACGAAGGTTAAAATATATAAAGTAGTTTTAATTTTTCAGTGGAGAAATGCTCGCTGTACGTGTAACCGTACCTGTGTTGTATGTACGAGAGTGCCTGGGTCACGTTCTCGTATGTACTTGCCATACACACTGAGGAGCTGTAGTTGAGCCTTGCACCCATGGAGCTGCATTTGAGCCGCCGCACTGTTTCTGCTCCTTGTTCGGTGGTTATAAAAAACGACTTGTAAGTTTATTTGGTGAAGTTGTAGAAACAAAACAAATTTAAGCAGAAGAGATTTTGCTTGTTTAGGTACTTTTATTACTCAGCTGAGAAAATATTATAAGGGCGATAGGTTTGCGGGTAAATTTTTGCAGCTATTTCTTTATGAAGCTGGATGGTGTAAGAATACAACCATGCGTCTCTGCTGCGACACAACAGAGATGAAAAGAGCTCAAAGCATAGATAGCACTAGCGGTCAACCAAACCTGTTTAGTATGCTACATAGTGCCTCTGGTGACCGCACAACCGAGAGTTTCTACTTAACAGGCCACACCCAAATGCGTCTCAAGGATTCTAGCCGTGACACCGCAGACTCACAACCATGCTTTTGACCTTGCCGTGACATAGTGATGTTCGTTGTGTGCTTGAATAACATCCCTTCCACACCCACCCTACTGTGCGTGTAGCAAAGAATCAACGCCAGCTGATAAAGTGCTTTTTCTACTACTAAAACTGTGGCCCTCGTTGCTTGACTTCCATTCGTTTGACAGTGGCTCTTTGGTACAGAACCGTGGTTTGCTTTTAAGGATAGTGTCTCTCGGATCGGTCATTCATTGCCTCACAAAGTAAACAGTGAGGCTTCACATCTGAATCCAATTTTGTTATGTTTCTGCAGTAAACCCTCGAATGTGACTCTGTCTAATACTGAAGTATGCCCCCATGGGCTTGTCGTTCGTGCCTCTACGTCTAAACGAGTCGACGGAATCATCCGGGAAACAGACACAGGAGAACATGACTCTATATAATACCACACGATGCCATTGTGGATTTGACGGCCGTGGCTATGATCCTAATGACTGAAACACTGAAACTCAGGCTAACGTGTTTGCGTTTCTCTTTCAGAAATGGATATAGTACCTGGCAGTAGGTTCACGGCGTTTGCTGTGTAAGAATCCTGTGCGGCATGTAGAAAAATGCGCGTCGTATCACTTCACGACTGTTGCGTGGTATGTGGCAAACCGTGCGCTTGGCATGGTCGTGCTCATGTGACAGGCATGAT
Source organism: Aegilops longissima (assembly GCA_021605205.1). Lineage (NCBI taxonomy): Eukaryota > Viridiplantae > Streptophyta > Magnoliopsida > Poales > Poaceae > Aegilops > Aegilops longissima. The sequence continues at coordinate 236,224 of JAHIAM010004080.1, read as the reverse complement.
TGTCTGTGTGTTTGCTGACAGACCGTGGTTCACTGAATCATTCGGAACACAAACACAAGCACAAGCGAACATGACTCTATATAATACCCCTCAATGCCTTTGTGGACTTGACGCCCGTGCCCGTGACCCTTATCAGTGAAACACAGAAAGTCACAAAAGTACATAGCCGTGCCTGCAGAGAGTCGACGGAGTCATTCGGAAATGTATACGCTTAACATGACTCTATATACTACCACACGATGCCTTTGCTGATTTGACGCCCGTGCCCGTGACCCTTATCACTGAAACACAGACAGACACAAACGTACATAGCCGTGGCTGCAAGAGACTTGAAGCCCATTCAGCTAATGAAATGTACGGCATGAGCAAAAGAACATTTATCCATAGACCGAAATGACGTGTTCACTGTTGGCAAGGTTACATATTGAGCAAAAAGGTACGGGCATTGTTTCACCACACCTACGTAAATTCCAAACCGGAAAGTGGCGGCAACATGTCACTCCAAGACTGTTTTCAGCACTTACAAGTGAATGGATCCTTTAAATCCAGGTGCTCAACGCATGCGTGCATTAGATCCAAGTTCCCGTGTTTGCAACTTGGCGACAACGTAAGGCAAGCATGTTTAGAAGCCTTTTTGTCCCACTAAAGCACGTCTTGTTGCTGTTTGTAGAATTCTTCCGTGAAGTCTTCCTGACGAAGAAACTGTATCCTCATATTCTGCAGCTGTGCTGCTTTGAGAATAAAGAATGTCGCAAATCAAATGCTTGTCTCGCATTGAACATATCTCTCCAGCGTCAGTGACTTCAACGAACGTCATCATGGTGCTTGCAAGAACAGTCGTACGCAAGTGTTTCATCATTAGAGGGTATTTCCTGAATAAACATGAAGATTTAATTGTTAAGCACCATAAAGAGTGGTTCTGCTGGGAAAGCAAGTGAAGGAATAATTCTATAACCTTTGTTGTGATAAAAGCTTTTATTTAGTTTTGTCCTGATACTTGTCCATTACTATATAGAGCTTTCCTGAATAAACAGACGTTTTTGTTGTTGTTGTTCTTGTTGTTGATTGGAGTTCTACACCATGCATGGTATGTGTTTACAATTTGTGTGAGAAGCAGCACCTTGATATACAAGTTCTCCAAGCTTCGGAAGTGTTGCACCAAGGAAAAGACTGCGTGCAGGTCATAATCCATGCTGATAGACAACGTCTTGACAGAATGAACCGCTGTGGATGTGCTGACCGTCGGCAAACACTTCAAGTGGAATAAAATATAATATTAGTAGAGAAAAGGTTGAATTGCATGGAACTTGTTTGTACCAATGAATGGATGTGAAAGTATTGTTGAAAGTCAGTACCTGAATAATTATACGGTCATTTGTGATGCCGGATTCAGAGAAAATATTAGATAATTTGCCCATGACCTGCAGTTTAGGTGCAGAGGTGATAACTATGTGCAACTTCTTGCAATCACCATCACAGAGCAACCGTTGAAGTGACGAGGCATCTTGTATAACAATTTTCCCAAAGATACCAGAAATGCCGATGCTCATAAGGGTAGGTGAGTTTATTCTGATGCAATGGTGCCTGACATGCCAAACAAGCAGCAGAGACTCAAGTGTAGGAGAAGTAGAGCTGATGATGCTTTGTAATGAGACTTCTGATACATCAACATCTACTAGTGAGAGTCTCCTGAGCAGTGGTAGTTTAAGCGCCCATACATAATTGTCTGGTAACTTGCAAAGAGCAAAGGCGATGGTTTGGAGAGAGGAGTAAATCTTAGGGTTAAATGCTGGTGGTGATGGCATGAGCGAAGGGCATGAGAATGGCCCTATGTGCTGTTCTCTCAAGCATGGTGGGAACAGGTAGTAAAACTCGAGCACCTGGAGATTGTCCAGTCTTGGGGATCAAGCCAAAGGCCGATCGTGGAGTGCTGTAGGGAGGTAGGACGCCGGAATGCAGAGGCGGTGAACTGCGCTCTGACGGCTGGAGAGGATGGTCTCTGGAAGGTACGAATTATCTTCACCGACATGTTCTCCTCTAAAAAACGTTCCAGTGTATGTTACGCGGACAAGTTCCTCTGGTCTGGTGGAGAACACGGTGACCAACTCGAAATGTACTTGATCTAGAGGGTTAAAAAGACGTGGGACAGGGATCTCACGGCAGTCCAGATTCAGAGGAGCGGCGCGCCACAGAGGGCGCCAACGACGTGCGAGGATTTGAGTACGAACGCCTTCCTTAGTGGACAGACGGGAGATGATCTCACCGAGGACACCGTCCGGGAGGTCGCTGATGCGGTCCGGACAAGACTGCTCTTCTTGATTCTCGGATCCAGTAGGCGCACCCTCGCCGCTTCCAGCCGCTACCGCCAAACCATCATAAGAAGGCGTCGTCGATGGCGCGATCCTCGCCCTCTTGGTGCTCGGGCCACCGGAGTGAACCTCCATCTCCGTCCCCATTGCTGGGATCGCGCGGCCTGCGAGCGCCGCTATTTGTGGTGTGGATCTGGACAGTCCAAGAAAGAGGGTGTGGCTAGGGTTTCGAGACCCCCTCGGTCCGCCTTAAATAGCCGGAGCCTGGCCTCGGGCGACGAGCCAGACCGGCGTCAGCGGAGGAGACGTCCGTCGGACCCTTGGGTCTCCGTAGCGGCGGCACGTGGCGTTCACACCCGAATAGCGGCGGCACTAACGTGACTCTGGGTATGAAAAAACCATGCCTCCGTGGACTGGACGCCCGTGCCTCTGCTTGTGACCGAGTCCACCGACTCATTCGGAATACAATCAGAAAACCTTTGAGTGTAACTATATATAATAGCACGCCATGCCTTTGAGGGTTGTATGCCCGTGCTTGCTTGTGACCCTTGACACTGAAACAGAGATAGCCTCCAACGTCGACGCCTTTATCAAGAAATAAGCGTGACGCAACTCTGTACTGAACCGTGTCTGTATGTTCTTCATGTCCGTGCTTTTAAATACAAGGAAACACGCTTTAAAAAACAGTATCTCTCGTATAGGCAATTCTGTTCCTCACAGAGTAAACGTCCGTGCATCTCCGCCTGGTCGAGTCTCACAGGCTAGCATGACTCTATGTAATACAATCGACCATGCGTAATAAACGCATGATTTTGACCCTGCCTAATACTAAAGTATGCCTCCATGGGCTTCTCATCCGTGCCTCTCCGTCTGAATGAGTCGACTGAATCAGTCGGAACACAAACACAACCGAACATGACTCTATATAATACCAAACGATGCATTTGTGGATTTGACACCTGTGCCTGCGAACCTAATGACTGAAACACAGAGAGTCACAAACGCACATAACCATGGCTGCAGAGACTTCAAGCCCGTGCAGCTAATGAAATGTACGGTTTGCGCAATAAACGCATGAACATGATTCTGCCTAATATTAAAGTATGGCTCCATTCGCTTCTTGTCGTGCCTCTTCCAGATCCACCTCACCGAACAATGGTCGTAGGCGGCACCACGGCAGCAATGGAGGTGGAGATGGAAAGCGCTGCTCGTAGTACCAAGAGGTCCAGAGTGGCTCCGCCAGTGACGCCGCCTCTCGTTGTGTGCTTGTCGTCGGAGCAGAAGGAAGAGGCGACCGTGCTCCCTCTCGATCCGTGAGCATGACTCCATGTAGTATCACCGACCACGCCTTTGAGCATTTTATGCCCGTGCCTGTGACTCTTAGCAGTGAAACACAGACAGCCACGATGTCCACGCCTTTATCGAACAATATACATAACATCAAGAAAGAAGCATGACGCAGCTCAATATGGAACCGTGTCTGTAGGGAGTTCACGTCCGTGCTTTTAAACACAAGGAAATAAGATTTTAATAACAACGTCCCTCACATAGGCCATTCTGTGTCTCACAAAGTAAACGCCCGTGGCTGTGCGTAAGACAAAGGTTCATCTCTGTGGTCTAAACGCCCGTGGGTCTCCGTCTGATAGAGTCACAGGTGAGCATGACTCTATGTAATACCACGGACCATGCCTTTGAGCTCTTTATGCCCGTGCCTGTGACCCGAAACATTGAAACAATGAAAGGCAGGAATGTCCACGCCTTCATGTGTGCACAAGACATGACTCTGGTTCGTGCTTTTAAAAACAGCGTCTCTATAACTGGCCATTACGTTAATGTTCATCTGTACCCATAAACTTGGAATGAACGTGACCCAGGAAAGCAAAACACATTTGTTATTAAAGTTACTGGCGACACGAGGTAACGCAAGACAAAATAAGAAACATTTAGGGCACTGCTTAATAGCCTCAGATACGAGGATCAGGGTCGCTGCTTGGAATGAGCGTGACCGGAAAGCAAAACACATTTGTTATCAAAGTTCTCGCGACCGAGGTAACGCAAGACAAAATAAGAAACATTTAGGGCACTGCTTAATAGCTTTAGATACGAGGATCAGGTTCGCTGCTGTCTACTTAGTCCGGCGAGACTTCTTTTTTGGTTGCTCGGCGCGAAGTTCCTCGATCTGTTTCTTCATAACGTATGATTCCAGCTTCAGCTCATCGCGCTCAAGTTTGAGCCGCGCCTTCTCATTCATAAGACGTGCAATCATGGATCTGTTCTCCTCGTCCAACTTCGCGAATGTCTTCATGAAGTCGTCCACAGTATTGAACATGTTTATCAGTTGGTCAAAGGAGAAGGTGTCAGGTTGATACACCCTCATCAACATTAGGATGAACCTCACCACAATGATCCATGTTTCACAACTGAATCAAGTAGCCGACAGAAACAAAAACGAATGAAGCCGAAGCAGAGCGAACTTACAGATGAGGAATGAAGGAAATATGCCCTAGAGGCAATAATAAAGTTATTATTTATTTCCTTATATCATGATAAATGTTTATTATTCATGCTAGAATTGTATTAACCGGAAACATAATACATGTGTGAATACATAGACAAACAGATAGTCACTAGTATGCCTCTACTAGACTAGCTCATTAATCGAAGATGGTTATGTTTCCTGACCATAGACATGTGTTGTCATTTGATTAATGGGATCACATCATTAGGAGAATGATGTGATTGACATGACCCATTCCATTAGCCTAGCACTTGATCGTTTAGTATGCTGCTATTGCTTTCTTCATGACTTATACATGTTCCTGTAACTATGAGATTATGCAACTCCGTTTACGGAGGAACACTTTGGGTGCTACCAAGCGTCTAGCGTATCGGGTGATTATAAAGGAGTACTACAGGTGTCTCCAAAGGTACATGTTGGGTTGGCGTATTTGAGATTAGGTTTTGTCACTCCGATTGTCGGAGAGGTATCTCTGGGCCCTCTCGGTAATGCACATCACTATAAGCCTTGCAAGCAATGTAGCTAATGAGTTAGTTATGGAATGATGCATTACGTAACGAGTAAAGAGACTTGCCGGTAACGAGATTGAACTAGGTATTGGATACCGACGATCGAATCTCGGGCAAGTAACATACCGATGACAAAGGGAACAAAGTATGTTGTTACGCGGTTTGACCGATAAAGATCTTCGTAGAATATGTAGGAACCAATATGGGCATCCAGGTTCCGCTATTGGTTATTGACCGAGAATGGTTCTAGGTCATGTCTACATAGTTCTCGAACCGTAGGGTCCGCACGCTTAACGTTTCGATGATGACTCATTATGAGTTTATAAGTTTTGATGTACGAAGGTTGTTCGAGTCCCGGATGTGATCACGGACATGACGAGGAGTCTCGAAATGGTCGAGACATAAAGATTGATATATTGGAAGCCTATGTTTGGACTTGGAAAGGTTCGGATGAAAACAGAAGTTACCGAACACCGGGTTACGGAACCCCGGGGGTCAATGGGCCTTAATGGGCCATAGGGAGAAGAGGAAAGGCGGCGGGGCAGGCCGCCCCCCCTCTAGTCGAATAGGACAAGGAGAGGGGGCGCCCTTCCCTCTTCCCTCCCCAATCCTATTCCAACTAGGAAGGGGGAGTCCTACTCCGTGGGAGTAGGACTCCTCGGCCCTTGGACTGGCCGCACCCCCCCTGCTCCTTTATATCTGAGGCGGGGCACCCCAGACACACAAGTTGATCTACGGATCGTTCCTTAGCCGTGTCGGGTGCCCCCTCCACCATATTCCACTTCGGTCATATCGTCATGAGCTTAGCGAAGCCCTGCGCGGAGAAGTCATATCGTCGCGAGCTTAAGCGAAGCCTGCATCGGTGGAGCATCATCATCGTCCCACGCCGTCGTCTTGTGGAACTCATCCCGACACTTTCTTTGGATCGAGTCCGGGGATCGTCATCGAGCTGAGCGTGTGTGCGAGAACTTCGGAGGTGCCGTCGTTCGGTGCTTGGATCGGTCGGATCGTGAAGGCGTCACGACTACATCAACAGCGTTGTTATAACGCTTCCGCTTTCGGTCTCACGAGCGTGGATGGACACTCTCCCTCTCGTTGCTATGCCATCACCATGGTCTTGCGTGTGCGTGGGAAAATTTTGAAATTACTCGTTCCCCAACAAGGAACCCTCGCTAGCTGAGATCTCCTGCTGCGACTGGACAGGGCGCTCTGGAGTAGTCACCTTCTGCACAGCAGTGGTCTGGAGCAGAGCGAACTTACAGAGTCTCAGGATAGAGAACAGCAAGATGACTGGATGGCCTGGAGGCGGACAAAAGGACGAAGGGAATGTGGCTAGGGTTTCTAGACTCCGTCTGGCTCATTCACGTTTCACTACTAAATCAAGTAGCCAAAAGAAAGGAAAAAATGAATGAAGCGGAAGCAGAGTGAACTCACAGATGAGGAGCCCTCGCCAGCCTGGATCTCCGCAGGTGTCGGACACCGGTTCCGCAGTAGTCTCCTCCTGACCAGCCATGGCGGAGAGGGTCAGGATAGAGATCAGGAAGAGGAATGGATGGCCTGGCGGCGGGCAGAGGGGGGAAGAGTGTGTGGCTAGGGTTTTGAGACTCCGTTCGTCCACCTTAAATAGCCGGAGCCTGGCCTCAGGCGACGAGCTAGACCGGCGTCACCGGAGGAGACGTCCGCCGGACCCTTGGGTTTTCCGTGGCGGCGCCACGTGGCGTTCACACCCGAGTAGATGGAAACGCCCGTCGAAACGTTGGGTTTCCGCAATCAACGCACGAACGTGGCTCCGCATTAAACACAAGCATGCCTCCCTCGGTGTCCCGACCATGCCTGTCCTTGTAATATAGTCAACGGATGCATTTGGAACACAAAGAGACATGAAGGTGACTCTGGATAATTACAGGTCATGCGTTTGTGGGCTTGACAACCGTGCGTGTGACCTGAAACACTGACACACAGAAAGTCGTCTTCATGCGTAAAGGGCAGTGACGCTGCTAAACATATAAAGTCGCCTTCGTGCATTTGTGGGCTTGACAACCGTGCCTGTGACCTGAAACACTGACACACAGGAAGTCCTCTTCATGCTTATAGGACCGTGACGCTACTAAACATATAAAGTCGCCTTCATGCATTTGAGGTAAAATCTTACAACAAAAACAATTGTAACAAGGACAGTCACCCGATTCTATTAGGTTTTCGTAATAAATGCACAAACATGACTTCGAGTAAGAACAAACTATGCCTCCGTGGGCTTGACGTCCATGCCTCTCCTTTTGACCGAGCCCACCGACTCATTCGGAATACAATCAGAAAACCTTTGTGCGTGACTCTATGTAATAGCACGCCATGCCTTTGAGGGTTGTATGCCCGTGCTTGCTTGTGACCCTTGACACTGAAACAGTGATAGCCTCGAATATCGACGCCTTTATCAAGAAAGAAGCGTGACGCAACTCGGTACTGAACCGTGTCTGTATGGACTTGACGTGTGTGCTTTTGAATACAAGGAAACACGCTTTAAAAAACAGTGTCTCTCGTATAGGCCAATCCGTGCCTCGTGCCTCGCAGAGTAAACGTCCGTGGCTGTGCGTAAGACAAAGGTTCACCCCCGTGGGCTAAACGCCCATGCATCTCTGTCTGATAGAGTCACAGGCTAGCGTGACTCTATGCAATACCACCGACCATGCCTTTGAGCGCTGCATGCCCGTGCCTGTAACCCGAAACACTGAATCAAGGATGAGGCGGCTTTTCCTTGGGCGCTTTGAGCGCTTCACAGGCTGGTCAACCGTGCCTGTGACCTGAAACACTAACACACAGAAAGTCGCCTTCATGCGTAAAGGACCGTGACGCTACTAAACATCGAAAGTCGCCCTTGTGCATTGGAGGTAAAATCTTACAACAAAAACAATTGTAACACGGACAGTCGGTTGTCACTCTGCAGCACTTAATGACAGTAACGTTGCACTGCAGAGAAGCATGGTGTATGTAGAACCTGCTCTTGCTACTCCGATCGGCGAACATGCCTCTATGGCATGCAGGGCAGTGCTCCCCTATTCTAAAAGGTTGTGCCTCGTTTCCTTCCTCAAACAGGAAAGAAATTATTTCTATATGTATTATTTTGCGGGGGAAATAATATCAATATTAATAGTGGTATTTTGCGGCGGTTGCTTTCTGCAGTCGCCTCGGTTCCGCCTAACCGACGCCCCCTGAAAACACCTGTTCCAGTGCTATCTATAGCACTTCATCTAATGCAAAGAGAGGAGTTCGATCATTTGTTTTTGTTGATCTTGAACAGATTCCTCCACTTCTCTCCCCTTCCTTCCCGGCCCCAGTTACGCTTAGCCGTCTTTCCAGATCCACGCCACAAATAGCGGCGCTCGCAGGCCGCGCGATCCCAGCAATGGAGGCGGAGATGGAGGTTCACTCCGGTGGCCCGAGCACCAAGAGGGCGAGGCTCGCGCCATCGGCGACGGCCTCTTCCGGTGGTTTGGAGGTAGCGGCTGGAAGCGGCGAGGGTGCGCCTACTGGATCCGAGGATCAAGAAGCACAGTCTGGTCCGGACCGCATCAGTGACCTCGCGGACGGTGTCCTCGGTGAGATCATCTCCCTCTTCCACTAAGGAAGGCGTTCGTACTCAAATCCTCGCACGTCGTTGGCGCCCTGTTTGGCCCACCGTTCCTCTGAATCTGGACTGCCGTGAGATCCCTGTCGCACGTCTTTTTAACCCTCTAGAAACAGTTCATATCGAGATCATCAGTAGGGCCTCTGCCTACAGCGAGGAGCTTGCTCGCATACGATACATCGGAACTTGGCATCAGGGAAAAACAGTTCCTGATGATGGTTCGTCCCTTCCAGAGTCCATCTTCTCCAGCCATGTGGGCGCAGTTCTCCGCCTTTGTATACCGGCGTGCTACCTCCAATGCAGACCCTCTACTGTCCACGCCTGGCTTGAGTCCCCCAGGTTGAACAATCTCCAGGTGCTTGAGTTTTACTACCTGTTTCCATGATTCGTGAAAAAACTGTCAAACTATCACACACATGCTCTTCATCTACGCCCTCACTACCGAAGTCCGTCTTTCGGTTTTCCTGTTCTCTGCGCACTGTCAGCTTCGCTTGTTGCCAGATACCAGACCATTATGTAGAGGTACTTCAACTACCACTAGTCAAGAGGCTTTCGCTTGTTGAGGTTTATATATCAGACTTCTCGTTGCAAAGCATGATCAACTCTAGTTGCCCTGCACTCGAGTGCCTGCTGCTTGTTTGCAATGGAGAAAGGCATCGGATCACTATAAATTCGCCTAACCTTGTAAGCATCGGCATCCGTGGTGAGAAAGGAGAATTCATCATCGAGGATGCCCCCTCTCTTCAAAGGTTGATCCATGATCTCCAGAGCAATAACATGCAAGTATTCATCGTCTCTGCACCTAAACTGAAGACATTGGGCAAATTCAGGATCTCGCTTGGCTCCACAGGTCTTATGGTACTGACATTTCACAACAATTGCAGCTTCATTTCCTTGAGAAAGTAGTTTCATGTCATGCAACCTTTTGTTGTAATAATTTTATGTTTTATTTTCTATGTTATGTGAAGGGTCTGGCGACGGTCAGCCTATCTACAATGCGGCAATCTGTCAAAACCTTGTTTTTGGCCATGACTTATAAAGTGGACCTGGTCGTTCACTTGCTTAAGTGCCTTCCAAATCTAGAGAACTTGTTTGTTCAGGTGATGATTCTCACGCCCAATGAAAAGCTAATACCGTGCATAGTGCAGCACTCCTTGCATCTCAAAAAGCTTGTCTTACATTTTGTTTGTAATGGATACACACTATGCCTAGGCATGTTTTATTATTATTATACATACATCCGTATCTAGGGAAGTGTTCGATGAACTGATTGGTACAGGGGTCATGGAATTTATCGTTCATTTTGTCCTTCAATAGACCTTGAGTATCTTTCAACCTTTATGCGTTTTCAGGGAGGAAACGTTCCTGATGGTGCAAGAAATATTTGGCGTCGCAAGCACCGCGAGTTTCTCAAAGAACACATCATTCATTTAAAGACAGTAACGCTGGAGGATTATGAAAAGAGCGGGAAGAACACTGAGTTTGTGAGGTTCTTTATTCTGAATGCAACGGAGCTAGAGACCATGAGGATTAAGTTTCACTTTCCCTCGGACTTCACGCAGGAATTTTACGAACAACAACAGAAGTTGTTCCTGTGGGAGAACAAAGCTTCCAAACACGCCCATCTCAAGTTATCAGCATGCTGCAATCATCTGTGCTTGGATTTGAAACACAGGCGTGTTGAATGCCTGGATTTGTCAGATCCATTTACTTGTGCCTGCTGGACACAGGGCTGAAGTTACTTCCTCAAGCTAGTACAGTTAGATGTTGTTGCGCCAATCTGAGACCGTGTTATGTCTAAACATGACCAAACAATCCATTCGCCTTTTGCACCGTTTTGTAAGCTTGTTATAACAATGCTCTTGTGGTATGCACCCGCTGTTCTGAAAATTTGATAGTTTATGTCACTATCGCGATGCTACAAAAACATTCGTGTGCGGTAGTCGACCAGGGAACAAAAACATTTGGAAGAGAAGAGGCACTGCCTTGCCTGTTCTGCAAGGAACGTGCGTCTAGTGCATGAGAGCCAGTGCGTCTGCAGTGACCGGACGACACTGCCTCCTTTGGTGGCAGACTGTACGTGCACATGGCCGTGGCTCTGCTTAATCTCAAACCGTGCTCCCAGCGAGCTCAGGCTGTACGTGCCTTTCGTGTAAACGCATGTCCGTGAACGAGTTTATGTCTGAGTACAAACTATCGAGCCACGGAGGCACAGATGTGCGTCTGCATCAGGAGTAAGCAGGACTCTGTAGATTGTAGATTTTATGTGTGTCAGCGCTAGTGCGGTGCTTCTGTCTCACATAGGACTGTGTCTTTGACAAGTCAGTGCCAGGTTATCAGAGGCATGGTTCCGCATGCCTGCCAAAGCGACACATGTGCCTTGCTAAATTACAGTAACCCATGCCTCATTGAACGATGCAAGATGAAATATTGTTGGATGCGCCTCGCTAGCAGCACGTTTCTTTGAAATATAAAATATTCAGGAGATAAATATTTGATGTGCGTAGACCGTCACACACCCTCTGAGAGATTGCAAAAAATGAGATACATGCCTTTAGTCAAGTAATTATGTCCAAGCATAAACTTATACTAGACGAGTATCCCTTGCAACATTTCGAAAGAAGGCAACTGTTAATGATCATTCTTCGAGGATTGCCTTGATCATCAGGAGGTCATCAGTGTTCGCAAACCCTTGCCCCAAAAGATCACAGATGGCGCTTTGCATCTTGCTTCTATTCTCCTTCAGCTTATGCACCTCCTCCTTCAGAAAATCCCTGTCCAGCTTAATATCACCCTTGTCGTCCTTAAGATTATGAATGGCACTTGTGAGAGACCTCTGAATGCGCTTGACGTCTTTATCAACGATACCCATCTGCTTCTTTTGCCTGTCAATCTTCATGGTAGTTACATTACTTCCTTCCACAGCTGCAACAAGGTTCTCTAGCTTAAGGTTCACTTGTTCAATATCCATTTTAAGCCTGCTTATCTCTTCATCCTTTGCTTGCAACTTCCCCCAGAGCTTGAGTAGGCACCTCTGCATAATGACAGGCCATGGGCGGTCAACCCATTCGACGACTCCACAGTTCACGCCTCTCTGCGAACAAAAAGGAACAAAATAAACAGAGACTATTAATACAGTGCTGCACGAGCTCTAGAATATAACAAAGTTCACATATACTTGCTTCATAACCTCATTCAACTAACTATGAACCGTGTTTGTGCAACGTGGCGCGTCAATGGTTAGGTACCCACAACACTAATTATGGTACTTCGCCCACCCTGTCCGCGGAGTTATTTCATAATTGTACTTAGTTTCTTTTAAGCCAGCTTGAATTAATCTGGAGCTACCTCTGCAGTCAAGTTATTTAGAGAATTTTTTTGAAGAATATACTGACCATTAAACAGAAGTCCCATTTGTAAACAAACATGAGAGTGTCTAGATCACTTCTTTTGTTTTCAGTGATGTAAAATAAGTAGTGACCTTTAGCCTTTTATGTAAAGTAAAAGGACTACACAATGTTTTCTACAATCAACCGGAAAACACAAGAAGAAATAAGTCTTCTTTGGAAGACTATAAGTCCTATATCCAAACAGTTTGATTCAATAAGAAAGTAGCTCGGATTTTCGAAAGTGACTAACTTTCACAGCACAGCCGTAGAACCTCCTCCCCGTGTCACTTCCTTCAAAAGCCACACACCTGAGAGGCTTGGTATCGTGGAGAACGCAGTAGAGAGGACGGTCGAGCTCTTTGCCACAGAAATCATGGTCCTGGATGGTATCAGGGTTCTCCTACAAGGACACATGAATGTTTATAGCTCAGATCTTTTGTTTGGAAAACAAATCACAGTTTAACGCTCCGCATGTAGAATGAAATCACCTACATAGAAATCAAAATCCAGCTCAAGGAAGTTCAAGCCTTCCTTCCTCCCCTCTTGTCCGAACTTTTGTGTCGACATGGCCCGGAGGATGTGAGCAGATGCGAAGCCGTGGCGGCGTCGAATTCGAGAGGAGAGAGAGAGAGAGAGAGAGAGAGAGAGAGAGAGAGAGAGAGAGAGGGGGGGAAGAGATACAGTGAGAGAGCCAGAGGACTTCGACATGGTCCGGCTCGACCAAATACTCCACCTACTCGCCAGACCCACCAACCACCACCCACCTCCGCCGTCCCCCCCTTTTTTTTTTTGCGCTGGGATGGCACGTGTATTAAGACGCTACGTCGAACAAAAAAACAAAGCCAGGCGGCACGAATCTTGATGCTAAAATCAGACAATCGAAGATAACAGACGGTTCCATCATTTCCAACTCTCCCACCTCCACTACTCTCTTGCTTCCTCTCTTCCACAGTAAATCTCGAAACATTCCGCACTCACAAAAGGTCTCCTCTTAGGTTCAGTACTTCAGTGCCTCCAGTACCTACATCCGTGCCTCCTGTGCCTTCAATGCCGTGCCTCAAGTGCCTACATCCACGTGCCTCGCGTGACACTTGCAGTGACTCCTACGGGGCCCGTCGTGCCACACCCACGTCACTTCACAAACGTGGTTCTCTAACCGGGTAGTCGGACCCATTCCTCTGACGGCACACTTCTGTGCATCCAGAGAGTGCACAACCATGACTGCACAAAACACACGTACGGGTCAGTACTAGTTTCAGCTTTGGCGAGCGAGTACAAAAAATTACTTCCCTCTCCATAATTACTCCATAAATACATCGTTTTGTTCGTCTTCTCTCCCGAGTCACTTGCTCTTCCGCTCCCCTTCTTCTCTGGTTCCTTTCGTCTTTCTTGCTTCGTCTTCCTCACTCTATAGTCCACATAGATGGATCTACGATTCGCCCACTTGCTCTGAAATACAGTAAGTTTTCTCCCTTCTGCTTAATACTTACGCCTTCCGCTGTGTTTTTTTAGATGGATTCTTGTTTTATGTTACCCTTTTAATATTAGTTTTTGTGTTAATATCTTACCTCTTTTAAGAGGTTCTATAGGGGAATAATCTTGGGGGGCAACAGTTGATTTTTTTCAGTTAGTTCGCTGCAAGCTTGTAGATTTGAGGAGCTCTGTGCGTGTTTTTTCATTTTTTTTGCAGAGACACTAAGATCGAGGGATATCACCGTAGCAGCATTCGTTCCCCTCTATCTTACTCGTTGAAACAAGCGTGTATCAGTGATATACAGTCCTTTAATTCTTTGTGCCATTAGTGGAGTGTTGAAACATTTTTTTTAATAATTAATGAACCTGAGTCTTACATATTGTTACATCTCGCAGACAAAGATGGCGTGTAATGTTTGCAGGAACCTCAACTGTCCCGGTGTTGAATCTGATGTTGCCCAATCTTTCTTGATTGTGTCTTTGCCTCGTTCTTATGAGTCATGCCTGGTAAGTTATCTTTATTCCGCAGTCAGCAACCACACGTATTCGTTCGAGCGAACTATACCGCGCATGCTTGTTTTTATTTTATAGGCCTTGATGTAATGTAATTAGAAGTTCAATTGTTTTGTATAGGTTTAATTAAATGTCATAGATGGTGGCTGTGCCCGTGCCTGAAAGCCAGGAAATTTTAAGGAAAAAAACAATTTCATGCATTTTTTCTTCTGAAAATCAGTAAAACATTTATTTACCTTTGTCTTGATTTTACTTTTATGCAGTATGTCCCATGCTACTACCGGAACCAGGTCCTTTCTTTGATCTCTTTATGGAAAGATGAAGCTTTCGAGGATGGTTTTGAAGACGAAGATTTTGACCTTGTGTTCGGCACTACTGAGGAATTGTCTTACAAGATTAAGTTTACAGATTGCGACCACAGGTCTAAGTTTCATGGACCTGGATGGGAAAAGTTGATACGTGACTATGATCTGTTTTATGGTGATATTATAAAATTGGATTTGCAAGCAGAAGATTTCTTCTTTCCGATTGACTTGATGTTGAGTGAATCTCGAGGAGGTCACAAAGCGTTTCCCAAACCTTCCGTTGGTACGTTCTGATCGCTTATCAATATTTGTTCTGGTTTAACATTTATCTATTATAATTTTACTGTGGCGTGCCATTGATATCTATGTGCTTAATCTCTGTGATATAATGTATTAAAACTTTCTTTGTACTCACAATGTAGTTTATAACTGTAATTTTCCTTTTAAAAACCAATATTCGTTTATTTTAGTTTTAACTGCTTTATTCAGTGTTTCACACACGGTGGCTAATACATGGTTGTATTTACTTAGCCCTCGAAGGCCTCAGTTTATCGGAAAGGAGCTACATAGACGAGACAGTCTACACCCGGGGCATAAAACTTTCCTATATCGACATGGCCTGCATGATTAAACTAGTCCTAAATGCTAAACACATCCCTGCCATTACCTTTGTGCACCGTCTATGTTTCACCAACGTTCACACAGACCGTTTGGTACGTCGTTGTTTATTTCTCTAAACCACAGTCAACATGCGTGTCTTCGTAATCTAATGCCAGAATAATTTGTTATTGTACAGAAAATCCCAGCTATTGTTACAAATGATCTTAGGATGAAGCTTGGATATTTGCCTCTCAAGGGCAGCATCAGGCTTGTTCAAATTTTCAGCAGCATTGATTTGCCTGGCACCTACTGTATACACAAAGATGGAAGGATGGCGATCACCGGGATTTCTCCTTTTGCAAATGCAGCCAGGCTGACAGTTGATTGCGTTGTACTTGATCACTATCGAGTGGCACACTGTGCGCGGGCAGGACTCGCTCTCACTTGTGATCACCGGTGTTTAGACCACATAAATTTGACCTACTATGGTATTAAGTTAAGTATCGTATGTGTGTTATTTCAAACTATGAGTGCAGTTGAAATCGTCGTAGTATATACCTAATAGAACTTATCGGTTTAAATTCTTATTCAGACTATGGTACTGAAAGCGGATCCTAAACGATCCTAAACGTGGTTGTTGTCGCTGTTGTTGTTGTTGTTGTTGATGTTGTTGTTGTTGTGGGTGTGTCTCTTGGTTCAACATGTTTGCTCAGAGAGGCACTTGAACCTAGTGCAGGCTCAGTCCTGTGTTAAGAAGACTCATGGTCATGCCTCTATGCTTTGTTTAACTTAGCTGACTTTGTGCAGTAAGAGAGGCACAACCGTGAAGTTAGTGAAGGCACGGTCATGTAGTATAAGAGGGTACGGCGCTCCCTCCCAGTTGTCATTATTTCAGCTGAGTCGTGTCCTCAGATAGGCACGTTGGTCGAGCAAGCGGAGGCACGGTGCCATATTAGGAAGAAGTCTTGCGGTCGTGCGTCCCATGTCAAAAAGAAGAGCTGGGATCGTGCGTGCGTGTTCAATATGTTTGTAGTGACACGCTGCTCGGAGAGGCATGTGCGTGAATCAATTGGAGGCATGGAGTCCGACTTGTTGCCACTGTCCGATGTCACTATTCTCGCAGCGACATCACTTAAAAATACTACTCCCTCTGTTCATTTCTATAAGGCGTTGTTGACACTTCAGACAGCGTGCAAAAGTCGACTCCAACCCGTCTTTCCAGATCCACCACACCCGTCGCTCCTAGATGGAGTCCGATGCTTCTCGTACCAAGAGGGCAAGGCTCGTGCCACCGACGACGCATTCCGCTGGGTGTTTGGCGGTACCGGCGGGGACCGGTGAGGGTCCGCCCACCGGATCTGAGGAGCACGGAAAAAAACTCGTCCAGACCGCATCAGCGATCTCCCGGACGTCATCCTAGGTGAGATCATCTCTCGTCTCCCCATCAGGGATAGCATCCGTACTCGCATCCTCGCTCGTCGATGGCGTCCTTTATGGCCCACCGCTCCTCTGAATCTCGACTGCCGTGAGATCCCTGCCGCTCGTCTTTTTAAGCCTCTAGAAACAGTTCATATCGAGAAAATCTCCGTGGCGCCTCCTACCTGGGAGCTCGCCCGCGAAAGGCACTTCGGAACTCGGTGCCCTCGCAAATCTGGCACTGACGATACGACCCTTCCGGAAGCCATCCTCTCCGCCCATGGGGGCGCAGTTCACCGTCTCTGCATACCGGCGTGCTACCTCCAGTCCAGACACTCCGCCGTCGACGCCTGGCTGAAATCATACAAACTGAACAATCTCCAGGTGCTCGAGTTCTATTACACGTTCCCAGATTTCGTGAGAGAGTGTGTCGTACGACCACTCACACAACCATCATCCGCGCCTTTTGCACCGGCGTCCTTCTCTCGCTTTGCATCCTCCCTACACACCGCCACCTTTGCTCTTTGCCAAATACCAGACAGTTACGTTCAGGCTCTTAAACTACCAGTGCTCAAGAGACTTTCACTTGTGGACGTTGGTATATCAGACATCTCGCTTGAAAGCATAATCCACTCTAGTTGCCCCGCACTCCGGTGCCTTCTGCTTACTTGGAATATGGAAAGCCGTTGCATACGAATAAACTCACGTAACCTTGTAAGCATTGGAATTCGCTGTGGACATGGCGAACTTGTTATAGAGGATGCCCCGTCACTTCAGCGGTTGCTTAACGATATTATCAGCAGCAACTTGCAGATAACTGTCATGTCTGCACCTAAACTGGAGACTCTGGGCAAATTCCATGATTTTTTCTCTGAATCCAAGGTCACGCGTAACCCTACAGTTATCCAGGTACCTAGTTTTCAGCTGCATTTGTCCGAGTAAACAAATTTCATGTAATAGAACCTTTTGTTCAATTTTTAAAATTGTTATGCATGCACCATACAGGGTTTGCCGGCAGTCAGCCTGTCAACAGTGCTTCAAACGGTCAAGACTTTGCTCGTCAAGGTGTGTTTTGAAGTGGACGTGGCCGTTTCCCTCATGCAATGCTTTCGAAGCCTTGAGAACTTGTTTATCGAGGTGATGATTCTCGCACACATTGAAAACCCATAACATGCATACTGTACTACTTCTACTGTATGTCTTAAAAAGCTTGTCTTGCATTCGTCTGTAAATTGATACACCCGTGGCTAGACATGTTTTAGTATTACATACACCCGTATGTACAAAAAAACCAATAAATACTTTACACTGGATGCTCTTTCGACAGAATCTCTGTTTTTAGAGCTTAAGTATTTTCATTCTTCATGTACATGTAGGGAGGACTCTGTTGCGGAGAAACAAATACATGGCGTCGTAAGCACCAACCGTTTGTCAAACGAGATGACTTTCGTTTGAAGACAGTTACGCTGGATGACTATGAACCCTGCTTGGTAAACATTGAATTTCTGAGATTCTTTGTTCTGAGTGCAAGCAAGCTTGAGACCATGAGGCTTAACTACCGTTTCGACCAAGACTTCACGGAAGAATTTTATGAAAAGCATCAAAAGGAACTTCTGTGGCACAAAAAGGCTTCTGAACGTGCTCGCCTTATATTGTCAGGAGCATGCAAGCACCGGTTCTTTTATTTAAAACTCACGCGTGTTGAATACCTGGATTTGACGGACCCATTCAGCTGTGACTGCTGAATACAAAGCTGGAGTAAGTTGTTCAAGGTTGCAGGTTTACATGTTGTTGCGCCCTTTTGAACGTGCGTTTTGTCTAAACACGAACAGACAACCCTTGTAGTATTTTGTACCGTCTGTAAGCTTGCCATAACAATCCTTGACCAGAAAGTGTTGTGACTATGCAAATGAAAGTGTTGTGACTGTGCAAACGTCTGTGCCTTCAAGCACATTGAATGTTTCAGCGGAAAGATTCTGAGTATTTTACCGGCACGACACTGAATCTTTGTTAGTACAGCACCATATTCCCAGTGATAATGAACTCGTCGGTAGGAACCTTTCCAATACCGAAGCAAGTCCGTGATTCGTATGCCAATAAAACCATGTGTATCGTGACATGCCGGCTGTTCTTCGTCTTGAGTTCAGACTTTCCCTATAAACTTCACAATCGTGATTTTCTAACTGAGTACCAAGAAGGTTGGTACACGTACCTGTAGAGGCCTTACTTCGGCGCCTTCTGCGCACACTTTTCTGCACCCAGAGAGGGTTTATACTGAGCCAGGCCTGGAGAAACACCACGCCCGTGCGTGTGGTGGCTCCCCAACAGTGCCTCCGGCGCCCGCCTGCATCTACGTGCCTCACGTCACATAAGCCGTGACTGTTGGGTTGACACTCGTGCCTAAGAGGCTTCATTACCGTGCCTACGGTGTTTCAATACATGTGCCTCACATGACACTTGCCGTGACCGCTGTGGTTGCAGAGAATACACGCCCGTGCCTCCGGAGCTGAGTATTCGGATCCATGCCTCTGCCACCGTTATTTTGTGCATTAAGAGGGTTGACAATCGTACGTGCCTGTAGAGGCTAGACTTCGGTGCCTCCGGATCCTGCACCCTCGTGCCTGGCGTGCCACGAGCCGTGGCTTTTACGTTCCCCTGGAGACACACGGGACGTGGATCCACAGACTCCACAGCCGTGTCTCTTCAACTGAGATTTCGCAGCCATGCCTCTGCCACCACACTTTTGTGCATCCAGGGAGTTGATACCTATGTCTGTAGAGGCTTCAATGGGGTCGGTGCCTGCAGAGACTGCAATTAGGTGCCCCCAGCGCCTGCACGCACGTGCCTCACAGGACACTTGCCACCGTGTCGTGGCTCTTTAACAGAGTATGCCGACCCAGAGAAGGTTACTGACTTCGGCGCCTTCTGCGCACACTTTTCTGCACCCAGAGAGGGTTTATACTGAGCCAGGCCTGGCGAAACACCACGCCCGTGCGTGTGGTGGCTCCCCAACAGTGCCTCCGGCGCCCGCCTGCATCTACGTGCCTCACGTCACATAAGCCGTGACTGTTGGGTTGACACTCGTGCCTAAGAGGCTTCATTACCGTGCCTACGGTGTTTCAATACATGTGCCTCACATGACACTTGCCGTGACCGTTGTGGTTGCAGAGAATACACGCCCGTGCCTCCGGAGCTGAGTATTCGGATCCATGCCTCTGCCACCGTTATTTTGTGCATTAAGAGGGTTGACAATCGTACGTGCCTGTGGAGGCTAGACTTCGGTGCCTCCGGATCCTGCACCCTCGTGCCTGGCGTGCCACGAGCCGTGGCTTTTACGTTCCCCTGGAGACACACGGGACGTGGATCCACAGACTCCACAGCCGTGTCTCTTCAACTGAGATTTCGCAGCCATGCCTCTACCACCACACTTTTGTGCATCCAGGGAGTTGATACCTATGTCTGTAGAGGCTTCAATGGGGTCGGTGCCTGCAGAGACTGCAATTAGGTGCCCCAGGCGCCTGCACGCACGTGCCTCACACGACACTTGCCACCGTGTCGTGGCTCCACACCACCGTGTCTCTACAGACCGCACAACCATGCGTCCTTAACTGAGTATGCCGAACCTTGGCTCTGCCACCAAACTTCTGTTGTGTCCGCACGGTTGATAGCCGTGCCTCGTCCAGACGCACGTCCGTCCAAGCCGTGACTATTCCACCACGTCCGTCGAAATCTTATAGATTAGGTACGTATATATATTGTCGTCTTTGTGAATCGTAAAACCCTACCCCTCTTCCCAGATCCACCGCACAGGGAGCTGCATCGGAGGCAGCACGAGCTCGGCAATGGAGACGAGGAAGCGTGCCTCTAGCAACAAGAAGACGAGGTTCGCGGCTGTACCCGTGCCCTCTGAGCTCGTTAAGAGGAGCGACCGTGGCCCGCCCACTGGATCCGAGAACCATGTTGAGTCTGGTCCGGACCGCATCAGCGATCTCCCGGACGCCATCCTCGGCGAGATCATCTCTCGTCTGCCCATAAAGGAAGGCATGCGCACACAAGTGCTCGCATCTCGGTGGCGCCGCATATGGCACACCGCACCACTCGAGATCGACTTCCGTGTGATCCTTGATACTCGTTCTACGAGATCTCTGGAAAAAATCTGCTGCCAAATCATCCGCGTTCTCCCGGGCAACCAAACCGTCCAGGAAACATACCTCGGAACTCAATGCCGACATCTTAGCTGCAACTGTCGCGGAGAATCTGTCGCCGATGACTTCAGTCTTCCTGTATCTGTCCTCTCCGATCACGAGGGCCCGATTCGCCGCCTCTGCATCCCGACAAGCTACCTCCAGTGCCAACCTTGTGGCGTCGATGAGTTGTTCCTGTCTCGGAATCTGGACCAACTCCAGGTTTTAGAGTTCTATCACATATTCCAAAATTTCTTCTATACAGGGCCATCGGCAGTCAGAATCCCTTCTTCTATGCCGTCGCCACCGGCATCCATCTCTAGATTTCGCTCGTCTCTCCACACCGTCACCTTCGCCATGTGCAAACTAGAAGACAATCTAGTAGAAATGCTTTGCCTCCCACTGCTCAGGAGACTTTCGCTGGTGGAGGTTTATATATCGGATGTCTCCTTGCGGAAGTTCATCCACCACGGTTGCCCTGCCCTGCAGTGCCTGCTGCTTGTTTGCAACAAGAAATTCACCTGTCTACGAATAAAATCAGCTAGGCTTGTAAGCATTGGCATTCGTTCCGACGAAGGAAAACTGATCATTGAGGATGCGCCTTGCCTCCGGAGACTGCTACATGATTCTGTAGATGCACAACTACAAATAACAGTTGTGTCCGCGCCTGTGTTGGACACACTGGGAAAAATTTCTGAATTTCCCAACGAAACAAATATCGTCATTGGTTCTACAGTTATTCAGGTACTGCCTCTGCATGTTACTTTGATCTGCGTTATTCAAAAGCACTTGAGATTCACATCCACGAGCTAATAATATCTCGTTATGTGCTCAATGAAGGGTCTCTGCATAAGTAGCCTACACGCGGTGCTGGATTCCGTCAAGACCTTGTTTATCTCACAGACATGCTTTAATCTGGATGAGATTGTTGACTTGCTGCGATGCTTTCGATGCTTGCAAAACTTGTTTATCGAGGTGATGATTTCACACACGTTGAAAGCCCACGGACAATATACATAATATACTGGCACTAACTGCTCAGTTTTGCTCTTCATGTGTGTTTAGGGGGGAGGATGGGATCAAAGAGGTATAACAAATGAATGTCGCCAAAAGCAGTTGGTGTTTCTCAATAATCACGACATTTGTTTGAGGACATTAACGCTGGAAGACTATGAAGTCACAGATGCAAACACTGCATTTGTGACATTCTTTGTTCTCAATGCTAGGATGCTACTGACAATCAGGCTTAAGTTTGGCCTGCGCAGAGATTTCACTCGTGAATTTTACAAACGGCAAGAAGAGGCACTTCAGATGGACAAAAGGGCTTCTAATTGTGTCAAGCTTAAATTAACAACAACTTGCAAGCATATGCACATGGATTTAAAAAACACAGGTGTTGAATATCTGGATTTGCCAGATCCGTTCAACTGTGGATGCTGAAAATAGGTCTGGAGAGATGTACTTGCTGTATTGAATGAGTGCATTGTGTAAACATGGTCAAACGATTCTCACTCATTTTCCACCGTACTGTCTGTAAGTTTTTTTGAGGCTGTAAACTCATATTTTTAAAATTAGGGATATAAACGTTTATGCTTTCTGTTTTCAATATCGATCATATCTTTCTGGACCTAATGATAAAAGAAATCAGCTCGCACAGATGCTCAAAAATCAAACTAGTATCCTCTTGTTTATCTCAGTTATTTGCCATGAAATTCTGTCTTTTAAAAGCAACATGCGTCGACTGCAAACCTGCAACTGCTGCAACTGCGCCTCTCCGAAAGACGTCCGTGCACCCCACAGGAAACGAACCGGCATCGAGAGGTTGTGAAAACCATACGTCCGTGCGAACGCGTCAATAAAAACATTTGGAATGCTGTGATAATGACTTAAGGTCAGCAACGAACCTGCAATCACTTTTTAGATGCCGGGTTCCCATTATCATTATCATATTGAACAAAACTCATGCATCCGAAGAATTCGTCAAAGCAATAGATTACGTGCCGTTTTTAATTGCAGGCACCGTGTCCCTCCGAGAGGCCGTGCCAGAAATTAACAATTCGGAAAACACTAGCACGGTCTTGCGTCATTTGAACATACACCCGTGCCTCTCTCAGTGAACAAGCAGCTTAAAATGTTGCGAGAACAGAGGCAATTCAGTGCATCTTCTCCTCGGAGAACTGTGCGCACCGTGGCTTCACTCCCCTGTCCCTCGGAGTGGCCGTGTCTTGCAAAAACAACCAGGAGAACACAAAAACAACTAGGAGAACAACCGTGCGCCAACTGTTTAAAGACCGCGTGTCTGTCAATGAACACGTCACTGAGAACATTTAGAATACAGAGGCCTTTCCGTGTGTCTCATTCTTATCATTACATGACGATGCGCACCGTGGCTTCACGTCCCTGTCCCTCCGAGAGACCGTGTTAGAGAAAAGTACTTCGGAAAATAGAAGCATGGTTGTGCGTCATGGGCGTGCCTTATTTGCATGTAAGTCCGTGCGTGTTTGTGCTGTCCGTGCGTGCCTCTATGCTCATATAATAAGCCAATAGTCTTGTCTTTGCCGCTGTACAGTAGCCCCATGTCAGTGAGCAGGTGCGTATTATAAGTGTTTGTTCTGTTTTCTGCCAACCCAGACTGCCCCCTCCCGCTCACCCGCTGTAAAGTTCATCGTCCCTTCTCCCTCGATTCTCCCTCTAGGTCTAGGGTTAGTCCATTTTCTCTTAATTTCTATGTGAATTTTTCGCTATGATCCGTTTTCCTCTCTGTTGGTTTCGTCTCTCCGTGTTTGAATGCGACGCATCTACGCTGTTATGCTAGGAATTGCATGGAAAATCGTTGTGATCTAACCCAAATCCGCACAGTACGAGGCCGAACCTGTACACGACCCGTGCCTCTTAGGGATAGGTTGGTTGGGAGTCGGCGTTTGTGCTCGAGAACGCTACGAGCTGCAGCGACCTGCGGCGTCCAAGTCCGAGGTGAGCGATGAACTTCGCCGAGGGAGGTTGCTAGTTTAAATTGAAGCCCGTTAGGTCTTGCAAACAACGGCGGTGGCCGGAAGTCCAAGGGAGTGGCCAGACGTTGAGCTCTATTGCTTAACCGCCACAGCAGTCTTTGGAGATCGGCGTTTGGGGTGCTGTTGACTGGGAGTCGGCGTCTGTGCTTGATGATAGCGTTTGGGGTCCTGTACGCTGGAGGCAAGGTTAACGTTGATGGATCATCCGTTTCAAATACAATCTAGCCACACATGTTCCGGTGGTTGGGTGTCGGCGACGGTGGCGTATGGTTGCGGATGACGATGTTGCTGGGTGCGGCTCTGACGAATTTACATATAATTTTAATGTTACAAACACTCCTTTGAGCCGCCTGTTGATAGACTATTGTTTCTCCTCTTTGCCTCTCTTGTCTTGAAATATACATTTGCTGAAGCTGCTTTTAAAAACAAGAAGCAGAAATCCTTTCACTGATTGACATTGACAACCAAGATTGTGAACTGCTCTAAAAATAGTCAATACTGAATTGTGATGAATTAAGCAACCATTTTTGGAAAATAAAATACTAATTTAATTAATTTCATATTTCCTCTGTTATTACATATGCCATATCTACTGTTCACCTTCTAATCAAAAGCTGTGCACATGTCTTTTTAGGAAATTGCTTGTGAAAGACTATTTATGTAAAAATGCCGGTTTAGACGAATAGTTTTTCAAGATAATAAAATTTTCCTTGTCTTGAGAATTTCATATAACCGTTGTGTTGCAACGTATTCCAGGGGAAACCATGTGTTGTGATATATGTACCAACTTCGGCTGCCCTGGATTGGAGTCGGGTGTTCTTTACAGCGCGATAACAGTGCAACTTCCTCGATGCTTCAAGACATGCCTGGTAAGGAGAGATGTTTGCCACCCCGTGCTGCCCATCAGTTACTACCATATTGTTCACAGCGCGATAACAGTGCATCTTACTAGTGTATCTTTCTGATTGAGGAAATAGAAGTTTCTACCATATTGTTGGAATGGAATGCCTACATTTAAGAATTTAATGACATGTTTTCAATTTTTTGATGTACCTTGTTTTATCCAAATAGCAACCTGTTGAAAACAATTGGTACATATATGATAAGCGCTATCTGTCTTGGTTATACATGTCGGTATTCAAGGATTCCTTCTTTCCGGTTTGAAGATTTTTTTCCTTGCGCGGTATGTGCCATGCTATTGCAGGCAGCAAGTCACTTCTTCAATCTATCAGTGGAAAGAGCAAGCATTTCAAGAAGAAGGAAAACAAAGGAATCCAAGATCGATCACCAACGACGATCTCATCATATGAGGTCTGCATCACCGATGAACACAACCGGTCAAAAATTCATGGACCTGGCTGGGAAAAGTTAATTAGTGACTACGATCTTCATTACCGAGATCTAGTCATCATAAACCTGGATACTGGGAGTCTGTCCATTGAGATAGATCTGAGACTCAGTGATTCTCGAGGAGGTCACAGGCCCCTTCCCAAACCATCACTAGGTAAGTGCACCAACTTCCATCCTGTTTTATCAACTACGTTTATCAGCATACTTTGGTGCTCCTACCCCTGTCCACTAAATGAATGTCATACTTACAGTCAAAGTTATTTCGAAAATGTTTTATGCAATTCTGTTGATTATCATCCCAACTTGATCACATTCATTGAATTTAACCATTCCTTTTAAACTTAAATACGGAGTCCATCAGTTTAAACAAATTTGTTTGAAAATGAGTTATTTTTTCCATGCAGCTCTTGATTTTCTAAATGACTCGGAAAGGGAGTACATTGAGAAAATAGTGTTTGGTCGAGGCGTAAACCTCTCATACAGACAATTTGGACAGATGATATACTATGTGTTTGAGTCTGACGACTTCCCCACCATACCCTTTGTGCAGCGTCTAAACGTCACCAATGTCATAAATGGTCGCCTGGTTAGTCATTGAATATTTGTTTTGATCCACTGCCATGGTTTTGTTTGCTATTTTCGATGTTTTATGTCCTTGTACATTGATTTTATCTAGTAATATCGGTACAATCTGCAGAGAATCCCGTCTGCCGTTGTGAGGCTTCTAAAGATGAACCTGGGATATCTACCTCAAAACGGTGGAATCATCCTAACAGAGATGTATGATGCAATAGAGACGAGCACAACGTACTCCATACGAACCGATGGCAGAATGGAGGTCACAGGTTTTTCAGATTTTGCCCGGGAAGCTCAGCTAAGTGTTGGTTCAATTGTCCTTGTCACAATTGAAAAGCGGTGGCCAACACTGGGAAACATGAAATTGCTGCGGATGATAATCAACGACCTTTCCTGATAGAGCGCTGCCGGTGGCTATACTTCCTAGTTCAGTAATTTATGTCTGTTTTTTGAACAGGTTATACACACCAGTTTTGTTATTTAGTTATGTCATGGTATGTAACTGAGCATATAATTATGTTGAAGAGGACGGTGGTGAAAATTTCCTGTAAAAGAAGGTGAAACACTTACAGTAATAATGGAGAATGATAAATGGAGTCGCTGACTAATAATAAAAGGATTCGCTGACTAATAATGGAGAATGTATGGCTGTGGTGAAGTGTGTTTCAGAATAGTTTAGTGACGTTGCTAGCTCCCCACGTTAGTAGTATACATAATTTTCACTATGGTGCTCCGCATAATATCGTCATGCCAAGTAGTTTGTTGCGATGAGCTCAAGCATACACCTCCTAAAAACCTAGCGCCTTCCCCTATGGCTCACTCACCTTAAGCATCCATGCCTTTACAAACTGTCACTTAAAACACTTGACAGAACACGGGCACAGATTGACGTCCATGCAATCACATAGATTCATGTCCGTGCCTGACGTAGCGTCGTACCTGTGCCTCTAGCTGTGCTTCTCGCTGTATAAGTGTGTTTCGCAGCTGCATGCCCACGCCCCTCGTTTCTTCTCGTGCCCATCTCGTACTTGCAACTATTTCAGACATGACCGTGCCTGTTCCGTCGGCACATTCATGCCTCTAACAGTTAATTGAAAAACATTCCGAAAAACAGTAACGGACGCCTATTGTCAATCCTCACGTCACGTACATTCGACGTTCATTCCTTTGTCACAGAATAACATATAAGTTTAAAACGATTCTTGCTACACTTGTAAAACCCGGAATGCCCTGGATAAATGTCGAATCCCACCTTGCGGTAAAACCATGGAGACCGGTGCTTCCCAGAAACACATCTGTGGCTTTTTGCGCATGTAGTTGAGTGCACGGCTATTTGTTCGTGCCCGTGCCTCACGTAGCACCATAGCAACGAATTGACATCCGTGTAATCACGTAACTTCATCTCCGTGCCTCACGTAGCACCGTATGTGTGCCTCTATCTGCGCATCTTGTTGTATAGGTGCTTCTTGCAGCTGCATGTCCACGCCCCTCGTTGCTTCTCGTTCTTTCTGCCCATCTCGTAGCGTCAGTTGCAACACAGACACGCAACAGTGCCTCTGATAAAGCACAGCACTTATACAACGAGAGTGCAAAAAGTTAACATTTGACGGCAAACTGAATGTATCACTGAAAACAATTGCCACGACCAGTGAATGTACCACGCCCGTGTGTCTGAGAGTTAAACCAGCCACTTCAAGCATGCTTCTCTTGGTCAGAGACTTGCGCACGAGATAAACTGTAAAAGTTAACATTAGACAGCAAACTACGCAAGACAACGATCATCTCCCCGACTTGCTGGAGATTCGACGGTTGTTAAAATCATAACTGCTGATTTTATTTTAATTTTTTATAAAGAAAAACCACGATCAAAAACCCAGGATGTGCACAACCGCACCGTCAGGGAGACGAAACCACGATCCACAACCCACGATGTGCACAACCGCATCGACAATGAGATCGTGCACTCCTTTGCCGCTTCCCCGCCCTTAAATTTAGACTTCCGCTGCAGACTTGTCTTCCACAAACAACAGAAATCGCCATTGCGCTCCCACTCACTGTTCCCCACGAAATATCAGGTTGCAGGAGGACGAACTGCTCCAGGCCATGGGATTCACCAAGGAATTCGAGGTGCAGGCCCATGGCAACACCAAGTTGCAAGTGATCCACACCAACGAGTTGCACAAGGCGGCCACCATCATCGAGCAGTACGAGCGACACCTCGAATTCGAGCGCCACAAGATCGTCGGAGTTGATGTGGAGTACACCAACGACGTTGGCCAAGATCAGAAACCAGCCCTCGTCCAACTCTCCGTCGGCAAAGATCATCCGGTGCTGCTCTTTCAACTGAGCGCCGCCGACAAGAACTGCACCAGGTTCGACAACTTCCTCGCCGACCCCAGGTACACGTTTGCTGGCTTCTCCATCGACGGCGACATAGAGATGCTCGGCCGCGTCGGACTGGAGATCGCCCACTTCGTCGACATCCAGAAGGAATGGAGGGTGCCTACAGCTACCAAGCCCCTGGACTCGCTTGGCGATGTCTCAGGCATCCTTGTCCACGACTACTACAAGGACATGAAGAAGAAGATCACCAACGCAGAGCACCAGCGATGGGCGCGCATGCCCCTGACCATGAGGCACATCGAGTACGCGGCAAAAGATGCTTACACTGCGTACGAGATATGGAGCCGCCTCACCACTATCCAGGAAGGGCTCCGCCGGGCAAAACTCGAGAAGGAGCAGTCCAGGAAGCGCGCAAGGTCCTGGGGCGACTACGACTACTGAAGCAGGTGGTCCCGGCCAAGAAAAGTATCTACAAGATTGCTCATGCCATTCTAGATTTCTCCTTACATTTGCTTTCTCTCAAGACTACCGTTTGCTTGTTCTAAATTTAGATTTGCTTTTGTCGCAGTTAACCTTGTAGTTTGCTTCCAATTTACATATGTTCTGACAAAGTTTATTTCCAATGCAATGTTGGAGTTTTCTATTATTAGAATATATTGGCGTGAACTAGAAAATATAAACACAGTACAAATGCTACACAATTAGCGTAACGCACATGCACTAGTAACTTTGTGGATGCAGCGTCGAAATGCAGGGACAACAACTACAAAATGCTACTAAAAGCAATGCACAATGTTCTAACAAACCATTGCACACGCAATATTAAAAATAGTTCGAATGCAACACTTTTGAAAAACATTTTGAATACAGAGGTAGTTAGGTGTTTATTCTCCTTGCAAAACATTGCTTACGTCCGTGACCCTCAAAGAAGAACACTACAGAGGCACGGTTGTCCGTCAATAACACCAACTACTTAAAACACCCACGGAGGCACTTCTGTGCCTCCACTCCTATGGGGACCGTGCGTAAATTTGCTTCAGGTCCGTTAATGAGGCCGAATGACTTCGAAGACACATCGAACTCATAAGCCATGGCCCCCGCAATGAAAACGTGCCAATGAAAGCTTCTTGAAAACAGAGGCACACCTTCACGTGCTTGCATCACGATCCTTCGCGTCCGTACCTCCCTTAGAATCACGTCCGTGCCTTACGGCCAACTTCCGACGTATCGGGTCTATGAAGATTTGCATCCTACACCTCCGTGCCTCGACAAGTACGACGACCGTGCTTGTAACTGTGAAGCGTATAGGACAACTTAGGGACGACCTTGCAACTATTTCAGACATAACCGTGCATGTTCCATCAACACATTCATGCCTCTCAAATTTAACTGAAAAACATTCCGGAAAACAGTAACGGACGCCTATTGTCAATCCTCACGTCCGTACATTCGACATACATTCCTTCATCACACATTCCTTCACACACAAGTAATAGCCGTGCCTACACTCACAATGAATATATATTTGAAAAACCTTGCGATTCTTCCTACATATGTGGTTTTTGCGTATGTAGTTGAGTGCATGGCTATCTGTTCGTGCCCGTGCCTCACGCCGCACCATAGCACGAATTAACGTCCGCATAATCACGTAGCTTCATCTCCGTGCCTCACGTAGCATCGTATCTGTGCCTCTTGTTGCGCCTCTCGTTGTATGAGTGCTTCTTGCAGCTGCATGTCCACGCCTCTCGTTGCTTCTCGTTATTTCTGTCCATCCGCAGCGTCTGCTGTAACACGGACACACAACAGTGCCTCTCAAGAAACACAGCACTGCTCCTCCCAAATAATGTATGAAGAAAACATTTGCCACTCCTTATGAATGTACCACGCCTGTGTCTCGAGAGTTAAACCAGCCACTTTCAAGCATGCTTCTCTTGGTCAGAGACCTGTGCCTCTACATACTGCCCCTGCATGCCTCACTAGATAAATTGTAAAAGTTAACATTTGACAACAAACCACGCAAGAGAGCTATCATCGCCACGACTTGCTGGAGATACGACGGTTGTTAAAAACATAACTGCTGATTTTATTTTAATTTTTATATAGAAAACCACGATCAAAAACCCAGGATGTGCACAACCGCACCGTAAGGGAGACGAAACCACGATCCAGAACCCACGATGTGCACAACCGCATCGACAATGAGATCGTGCACTCCTTTGCCGCTTCCCCGCCATATTTGAACTTAAATTTACACTTCCGCTGCGGACTTGTCTCCCACAAACAACCCAATTTTCTTCTCTGAAATCTTACTTTGTGAACTTGATTCCCTGACCAAACCAGCATGTCCCATGGTTTTGCCCTAACCTACAACCCCACCCTGCTAACTCTCTTGCGGTTTGGAGTCCCCTATCATGCCTTCACATTTCGTCGAGCATGTTCCATGCATGCACTGGGCACGCCCAGAGCGCGAGCGGAGCACGCGTTTTGCACGTGCCGCGCCCGAACCGCCGCGTCTCGCCCCGCACTCACGCCGGTCCGTGACCGACCGTAGCCAGCACGCCGTGTCCCCTTCTGCACCCCACGAGCCCCGCAGCCCTCGCCACGTCTCCGGCAGGCCAGCAGCTAGCCGCCACTGCCGCCCGACAGCTCCTGCGCTAGCTAGCACCGCCTGCCACCCCGCTCGCCACCGCCTTGAGCAGTGCCCGCTCGTCCGCTAGCTCCTGCCGCCATCCCCAGCCTCGCCACGATGCCCTGCAGCTACAGAACGTCGGTCGCCGACGAGCTCATCCATTGCCGCCGTGAACCGACGTGGGAGCACTATAAAAGGAAGCCCCTCGAGCCCTCCGAGCACACAAGCAGCCTCACACCATACTCCTGGTGCCCCCATTGCCGGCAATTGGAAAGAAATAGGCCGTCTTCCCCCACTCCGGCTAGTCCGGCCACCGCCGCCTCCCGGCTCCGTTCGGCGCAACCAGGGCCTCCCCCTCTCCACTCTCTCCACCAGGAACCCCCTCACCCTCTCGTGAGTCCGTCCCCCTACTCAATCTTGATCGGGACTCGCCGCGGGCGAAATCTCACTTTTTCCGAGGACCACCGTTCGCCGCGGAGCTCGCCGCCGGCAGCTCCGTCCACCCCAGAGAACAAAACAACCACCGGAGTGACCGCCTCGACCCCCTGAGCCCGTGGATGACCTCCGTTTATCAAGCGGTGCCGCCGTTCGCCGGCGAGCGTCGCCGGAGTCCCGCCCCTCCCTCTCGGGCGGAGGAAGAGGAGGGAAGTGGACTAGTCAAACGACCAAGGGGCAAAGCGGCCCACTGTCGGTGACTCAGGCGCAGTCCACGCTGGATAAGTGGAAGTGTATTTCCAGAATGCGCTTTCGACGTGTACGTATTTATTCGAAACGTTTTTCTTTTCTGTTTTATTTTAAATAACAGATTTGACTAAACTTTGACTGGCTGTAACTTTTTAAATATAACTCCAAATGGATTGATTCTTTTTCCTACCTCTCCCAAATATTGTCTAGTTTATTTTAAGATTTATATGAAAAAAGTTCAAACAACTTTTGTGCTGTTTTGAATTTGTGTGTTGATTCAAATTTTATTTAAAATAGGACTTTGGAGAGAGAGAAGCAAACTTTCAAAAGTTTTGGAGTGCACCCTGCCTTTCCACACATTGAAGGCAAGCATTCTGAACCCCGCATAATATTTTTGGTGTGTTCGTTGACACGTTTATAACACCACCTCATTTCGGGAACTTGTTATTTCATGTGATATGATCACTTGCATGGATGCATATTAGTGATTTCCATGCTGTTGGAAATGAGTATACTTGTGATGGTAATCATCCTCATGTACCTTGCATGCATGCCGGAAAGGAATCCGGGAAAGCTTCTGCCTTGGGTAGGCGTGAACTTGTCGCCGGTCTCCGTCGGGACGGTTATGTCCGGTATGGCATAGTAAGGTATAATGAGCAGTGATTCTGTTGGTTGAAATATAATTGTTATACATGTCATGCAGGGAATTCACAAACCTCCTGAGTCGATCGTAGATCGAGTCTTGTTCCAGTAATCCCCACACTTGTTTCGTGCTACCACTTGTCCCTGCCACAGGTAGGGTACGGTTCAGTAATTCGTCAACCCCTTTCTAGCACACACCGTACAGAGGGGCCGGGATGAGGGTACCAAGGCCATGGATTAAAGCCAGTCATCCGGTCAGGGGGCATGGGTGTTTCGGTTGTAGCCGATGGGATAGCTTCCCCAGTTTTGCGCGCGATATAAATTTTGTGATCCCATGCTAATCGAGGTTGTAGCCTCCCCACTTAGAGTTTTGCTTAACGAGTGTCGTGGGTGATTCCAGACACTGGTAAGTTAAGCTGGTGTGTGCATGTCAGGTGTGTTTTCATTTAAAAGACCGTAGACGGAATTAGTCTTGACGGACTAAAGGAATCCGTTACCCGTGGG
This sequence comes from Aegilops longissima, assembly GCA_021605205.1. Classification (NCBI taxonomy): domain Eukaryota; kingdom Viridiplantae; phylum Streptophyta; class Magnoliopsida; order Poales; family Poaceae; genus Aegilops; species Aegilops longissima. The sequence goes on along the minus strand of JAHIAM010004080.1, from coordinate 203,647 downwards.
TAAAGAGTACACCCTCTGCAGAGATTAAAACCTATTCGAATAGCCGTGTCCATGGTTAAGGACTACAGTCTGGGTTGGGTCAAGTGTCGGTCTTAGTGTCGGTCTTCGGAGGAGAAACTACTAAAACAGAACGTGGATCATGACTGATGACTTGTGATAATTATGTTATGTTTATTATGGACTAACCCTTTATATTATTTGAATTATTGAGTATTCCTGGGATGGTTCTACCTCCTGGATATTCAATGTGATTATTTATTCTATAAGCCCTTTATGTGGTGTCGCTGAGACGCCCGACTGTGGCATTGCTTGTTATTTACTTTTGATATAAGCCCTTTCTGCGATGTCGCTCAGACGTCCGACTGTGGCATTGCTTGTTATTTACTTTTGATATTGTTGTACCCCTTGTACTACATATTTTGTATTTTGCTTGGAATTTCTGAAATACCAGGTTGCAGGAGGACGAACTGCTCCAGGCCATGGGATTCACCAAGGAATTCGAGGTGCAGGCCCACGGCAACACCAAGTTGCAAGTGATCCACACCAACGAGTTGCACAAGGCGGCCACCATCATCGAGCAGTACGAGCGACACCTCGAATTGGAGCGCCACAAGATCGTCGGAGTTGATGTGGAGTACACCAACGACGTTGGCGAAGATAAGAAACCAGCCCTCGTCCAGCTCTCCGTCGGCATGGATCATCCGGTGCTGCTCTTTCAACTGAGCGCCGCCGACAAGAACTGCACCAGGTTCGACAACTTCCTCGCCGACCCCAGGTACATGTTTGTTGGCTTCTCCATCGACGGCCACATAGAGATGCTCGGCCGCGTCGGATTGGAGATCGCCCACTTCGTCGACATCCAGAAAGAATGGAGGGTGCCTACAGCTACCAAGCCTCTGGACTCCCTTGGGGACGCCTCGGGCATCCTTGTCCACGACGTAGAGCTCACCAACGCAGAGAAGCAGCGCTGGGCGCGCATGCCCCTGTCCATGAGGCACATCGGGTACGCGGCAAAGGACGCTTACGCTGCGTACGAGATATGGAGCCGCCTCACCATCATCCAGGAAGGGCTTCGTCGGGCAAAACTCGACAAGAAGCAGACCAGGAAGCGCGCTAGGTCCTGTGGCGACTACGACTACTGAAGCAGGTGGTCCCGGCCAAAAGAAGTATCTAGAACATTGCTCACGCCATTCTCGATTTCTCATTAGATTTGCTTTCTCTCAAGACTGCCGTTTTCTTGTTACAAATTTAGGTTTGCTTGTGTCGTAGTTAACCTTGTAGTTTGCTTGCAGTTTACATGTCTTTTGCACAAGTTTATTTCCAGTGCACCACATAGGCACTTATGTGCCTATGTGCCTCTCATACCAAGGAGACCGTGCGTAACTTGGCTTCAAGCAGTTTTACGCAACATTCTAGACGCCAACCAAAAGATTCACCTTCTCTCTAATAAGTTCATTAACGAGGTCTAATGCCTTCGAAAACACATGCAGCTCATAGTCCATGCCCCCCGCAATGAAAACGTGTGAATGACAGCTTCTTTAAAGCAGAGGCACACCTTCACATCCTTGCATCACGATCCTTTTGCGTCTGTACCTCCATTAGAATCACGTCCGTGCCTCCAGTTCATTACGTGCGTGCCTCTACGTCGGGTAAAACCGTACCCCTGTCCGTGTTCTCAGAAGCACATCTGTGGCTTTTTGGGCATGTTGTTGAATGCCTCTATAGAATCTAACCATGTTGAAACCATATTCAAATCTAACCACACTGAAATCTCTAGAATAAAATATGTGCCCCAGTTGAGACGTTTATTTTGTACTACTTGAAACTGCAATCTATAATAAAACAATACAGTGTAATAAAACATGCGCCTTCCGACAAAAATATTGTACTGGAAACTGCAATTTGTAATAAAACATACACCTTCCGTCACAAATTAATTGGCTCAACATTGCACTAACCAGTACAATGTGAATTGTTCTGCCTGGTACGAAGTTATTGCAAAGTTGACACATTTCTTTTTGGATGGGGCAGTACTACTACTTAAGAACAAAACACGATTGCTTGACATGGAAACGAAACTGTCTCCATTTTGACATCGACGATTGCTTGACATGGAAAGCATAAAAACCATGGAAAAGCAAACATCTACCAACAAAACTACACTACTCCCCGCCGTCGGAGATGTCCACTATCTCCATTCTGACATCGACGTCGTTGGCCTCCGCCTCCTGCTCCGCATCCAGCTCGTCGAAGAGAGCATCGGTCTTCGCTTGTTCTTCCTAGAGGAAGTGCCGGTTGGACTCCACATACGCCTCATCTTGGATGGACTCCAGGATAGCGGTCTGCTCCGCCATCAAGGCCGACTCACCGAGATAGAACTCCGCCTCGTCTTCCTCGTCCACGCCTTCCTCGTCGTCCTCGTCATCCTCGTCGTCCACGCCTTCCTCGTCGTCCTCCCTCCTCATCCTTTTCGTCCATCCTCTTCCACGCCTTCCTCATCATCCTCGCCCACGCCTTCCTCCTCATCCTCGCCCACGCCTTCCTCGTCGTCCTCCTCATCCTCGCCCATAACTTCCTCGTCGTCCTCCTCATCCTCGCCCACGCCTTCCTCGTCGCCCTCCTCATCCTCCTCCATGCCTTCCTCGCCGTCCTCCTCATCCTCGCCCACGCCTTCCTCGCCGCCCTCCTCAACCTCGCACCCACCTCCTCTTCCTCCATCAGATCTCCCCCAACTGGATCACCCCCTCCTCTTCCTCCATGACATCTCCCCCACTGGATCAACTCCCTGCATGAGCTCCGACGCACGCCCCTCCACTTCCCCCACCTCCCCAATCTCCTCCGGCCCCGGTGAGTCCGGAGACATGCCCGCTGCGACCCGAGCGGCGCGCCTCGAACGGATGTCCTCCTGCAACTGAAAGCGGCGCTCGGGAGTAAGCATCGCGTAAGTAGTTATCTTGTGCCGAACCATGGCGGGGAACGTCACAAACGAAAAGAGGAAGATGGATGATTTCCTAGGATTGCCGACGAAAGAGGGAGAAGCAGGATGATGTCTAGTGGTGGCGGACGCCGCTCGGCTTAAATAACTGCTCCTTGACCTCGAGCGAGGAGCCGGAACACTGACACGCGGCATTCACTTCCTCGACGGATGAGGCGGCCATCGGTCCTTTTGGATTCCGCAACGTCGACACGTGGCGTTCACTCTATTAAATACTACCTCCACCTCCTGCAGAGCGGCGTCACCAGAGGAAACGCCCGTCGGACCCTTGGGTTTCCGGAGCGGCGTCCAGCCGGCGTTCACACGACGCCCGTCGAATGGTGGGGTTTCTGCAATCAACACACGAATGTGACACTGGGTAACGCATCAGCGTGCCTGTCCTGGCTTCATAGTTGTGCCTTTCAGTGTGAACGATTCAACAGAATCATTTGGAACACCAAGACAAACTAACATCACTTTACACAATGCCACGTCGTGCCTTCCTGGGACCCATGACCATGCGAGGAATATACCACACCAGCGTCTCTCGAATAGGCCATTCCGAGCCTCACGGAGTAAACAGTGGGTGTTCACATCTAAACCAGTTCCGCTGGGACTCCCCAATTAAGGAAAGAACCTGACGGTGCCTTTGTGGGCTGAACGCCTGCGTTTTCCGTCTGATCAAGTCGATTTAAATCATTCGAACTCAAACACACGGGAATGTGACTCTATATTATACGGCAGCATGCCTTTTAGCGCTTCACGCCCGTGCCTGCGACCCTTAACACTGGCACGAACGTCCACGCCATCGTCAGTGCATAAGTCATCGTCCGCGCCTATATTCACTTCACGCCCGTGCTTCTAATAAAAGAAGTATGACGTAACTCAGTACAGAACCGTGGCTTTTGAAAACAAGGAACTTACGCTTTTAAACAACTCGACTCTCGAATCGGCCACTCACAAAGTAAACAACTAGCATTAACATCTAAACCCATCCTGCCTTCATTCCACGATAAACGTACGAACGTGACTACGGGAATAACGAATCCATGCCCCCATGGGATTCACGTGCGTGCCTATATTTATCAAAGAGTCAACGGAATCATTTCGAACACAAATACACGCGAACGTGACTCCATATAAAACTACACCATGAAACTGTTGGATGCAAGCCCGTGTCTGTGACCCGAAACACTGCCAACACAGAAAAGCCATGAACGTACACGCCTTCATCAGTACGTCATTACAATACTAGGTACACAAACACAGACGAGCGTGACTCTATATAATACCACACCATGCCTATGACTCTCCATCAGATCGAGTCAATGCCTTTATCGAGTACTACACACAACAACAACAAAGAACCGTGACTGTGCTTTTGAAAACAAGGAAAGAAGCTTTCAGAAACAGCTTCAACAGTGAGTGTTCGCATCTGAACCCATTCCGCTGGGTTACCCCAACTAAAGAAACGAACGTGACTCTGGCTAATAAGAAGACTTGCCTCCGCAGGATTCACGTCCATTCCTCTCCAACAGAATGAGTGAGTGCGATCATTTCGAAATACCAAAAGAATACACCGATGGTAATGTGACTCTGACTGTGCGTAATGCAACCATATGCCTCTGTCGGCTGACCGGCCGTGCCTCTCGGTCTGAACGAGTCGACAGAAGCATTCGAAACAGAAACAGGGGCGAGTGTGCCTCTGTATAAAACAACACCATGCCTTTGTGGGACGCACGCCAGTGCCTGTGACCCGAAATATTGCCAAGAGGCACGAAAGTCCACGCGTTTATGAGTACAAGTCATGACGCTACTTAGTACAGAACCGTGGCTATACGGACTTCAGGCCCGTGTTTTGCTTGAAAAACATGGCATCGTGATGTGCGTTCTTTCTTGAAAACCGTGCCTTCTACATCCACGCGTCTGTGCGCCTAACAAGCAAGGAACGAACCCTGACGGTGCCTTTGTGGGCTGAACGCCCGTGCCTCTAATAAAAGAAGTATGACGTAACTCAGTACAGAACCGTGGCTTTTGAAAACAAGGAACTTACGCTTTTAAACAACTCGACTCTTGAATCGGCCACTCACAAAGTAAACAGCTAACATTAACATCTAAACCCATCCTGCCTTCATTCCACGATAAACGTACGAACGTGACTACGGGAAAGACGAATCCATGCCCCCATGGGATTCACGTGCGTGCCTATATTTATCAAAGAGTCAACGGAATCATTTCGAACACAAATACACGCGAACGTGACTCCATATAAAACTACACCATGAAACTGTTGGATGCAAGCCCGTGTCTGTGACCCGAAACACTGCCAACACAGAAAAGCCACGAACGTACACGCCTTCATCAGTACGTCATTACAATACTAGGTACACAAACACAGAAGAGCGTGACTCTATATAATACCACACCATGCCTATGACTCTCCATCAGATCGAGTCAATGCCTTTATCGAGTACTACACACAACAACAACAAAGAACCGTGAATGTGCTTTTGAAAACAAGGAAAGAAGCTTTCAAAAACAGCTTCAACAGTGAGTGTTCGCATCTGAACCCATTCCGCTGGGTTACCCCAACTAAAGAAACGAACGTGACTCTGGCTAATAAGAAGACTTGCCTCCGCAGGATTCACGTCCATTCCTCTCCAACGGAATGAGTGAGTGCGATCATTTCGAAATACCAAAAGAATACACCGATGGTAATGTGACTCTGACTGCGCGTAATGCAACCATATGCCTCTGTCGGCTGACCGGCCGTGCCTCTCGGTCTGAACGAGTCGACGGAAGCATTCGAAACAGAAACAGGGGCGAGTGTGCCTCTGTATAAAACAGCACCATGCCTTTGTGGGACGCACGCCAGTGCCTGTGACCTGAAATATTGCCAAGAGGCACGAAAGTCCACGCGTTTATGAGTACAAGTCATGACGCTACTTAGTACAGAACCGTGGCTATACGGACTTCAGGCCCGTGTTTTGCTTGAAAAACATGGCATCGTGATGTGCGTTCTTTCTTGAAAACCGTGCCTTCTACATCCACGCGTCTGTGCGCCTAACAAGCAAGGAACGAACCCTGACGGTGCCTTTGTGGGCTGAACGCCCGTGCCTCTCCGTCAGATCGAGTCGACGGAATTATTCGGAACACAAACACATGGGAGCGTGACTCTATATTATGCGGCAGCATGCCTTTTACCGCCGCACGTCCGTGCCTGTGACCCTTAACACTGCCACGAACATCCACGCCATCGTCAGTGCACAAGTCATGTCGCTGCCTGGTACAGAACCGTGGTTGTATTCACTTCCCGCCCGTGCTTCTAATAAAAGAAACGCCACGCAACTCAGCACAAAGCCGTGCCTTTTAAAAACAAGGAGCTTACGCTTTTAAACACCTCGACTGTCGAACCGGCCACTCGCAAAGTAAACTTTAAGCGTTAACATCTAAACTCATGCCGCTTTGTTTCAATATTAAACGTACAAAACGTGACGCTCCGACAGACCCAACCATGCCCTCATGGCATTCATGTCCGTGCCTCTCCATTTGATCGAGTCGACGCAATTATTCTGAAACCAAACACAGACGAGCGTGACTCTACATAGTACCACACCATGACTATGCCTCTCCACTCAATGTGCCTCACAGAATATACAGAGTCACACTGGCCCGTGTTTCACGCCCGTGACTCTACATAATACTACACTTACCGTGACGTGCGTTATTTGCTTGAAAAACGTGACTTCTACATCGACGCGACTGCGTGCCTAACGTGACTCAGCCTAATGGGAAAACGTGACTCAATAGACTCGACGCCCGTGCGTATCCAAGTGAACGAGTAAGCGGAATCACAGAGTATACAGAGTTACACTCGCCCGTGTTTCTGACGAAACAGTGAACAGTGGGTGTTCATTGTTGAAGCTGACCGGTCGTGCCTCTCCGTCTGAACGAGTCGACGGAAGCATTCGAAACAGAAAGTCGACGAGTTTAACAGTACAAATCATGACCCTACATGGACTTCAGGTCCGTGTTTTTCATATTCGTGTCTCTCGAATCGGCCATGCTTTCACCTTCATGTTTTGGCACCGTGACGTGCGTTATTTGCTTGAAAAACGTGACCTAGCGTGACCCAGCCTAATGCAAAAACGAGACTCAATAGACTCGACGCCTGTGCGTATCCAAGTGAACGAGTAAGCGGAATCATTTGAACCAAAACTACGCACGGTTCGGCAAAACGTGCTCCCCGCGGGAAAACAAAGTGCCTCTGGTGGAAGCACAACCGTGCTCCAACTGCTAACAGGCGACATCCATGACCTTAGCCTACTCATCTACATGTGCCAACAAACGAAACAACACGACGACAATGCAACGCATAAATGCCTTACAGATTCATGGCAGTACAAAAGGCCACATGCCCCAACGCAACGGAAAAACACGCTACAAGATCTCTGCCTACACTCCAGCAACGTTCTTGATCGGCTGCTGGGCGAGCACGTCTTCAATCTCCTTCTTCGTCGCCTCATAACTTTCCTCCACAGCAGCAAAGGAATCCTCCACCAGGCTCTTGTACTTGACGAGGACCCCAGCATTCTCATCCATAAGCTGCCCCACTTCGCCCGACAGCTTCTGCACCAACGCATGGCTCTGCTCATACAGATTCTTCAAGCGGGCGGCCTCCCGATCCTTCTGGTCGAGCTCGTTTAGAAGCTTCTCATTCTCACACAAAGATCGAACTATGAGACCAGTGGACTTCTCCACAGAGGCATTGCTCTGCTGCAGCAACTTCTCCAAGCGAGCGATGAACTGCTGCTGCTTAATTAACTCATCGAGCAAGTCGTCGCTGGCTAAGGAATTCTGTACTGCCATCTTGCCGAGATCGTCTCCATGGCGAATGCGCTTGGGAGGAATCGCATCCACGCGAGAGATCGCTCGACACCGGGCAACGGGCAGGATATTCCTGCCGCCGCTACGGTGTGGCGGCGGCACCTCTCCATTCTTTCCGCGGCTTTTGTCCTCGCTGCCTTGTTGCTTGAACAACCAGAACCCCTCTTACCGGCCATGGCGAAAGCAAGGAGCTACCAGCAAGAAAGAGGTGCCTGTCTCGAGAATTGTGGACGGGGGTGTTCGATGAGAAGGTAGCTTTTATAACATACGCAAACCAGTCGATGGTCAAACGGAGTAACCGGCGCCTCGAATTCTCCCAATCTATCTTAAATACCTCGAACTCTGCATGGCTGGGAAACACCAGTACTATCATTTCGTCTTCCCGTGCGTTCGTCCACACCACAACCACTCAACTACTTTCCAATGGTCCGTACATATTCAACAGAAAACATCTCAAACACAGTTAACTTATTGTGTATGTCTGTCTGTATTCCAGAGAACTTACTATCGAATTCATACCATTCTCCATTGACATTTTTTGTTTTGAAATGATATTTATATCAAAATCTAACTCCAGGTGACTCGTTCATGACGCTACTTAGTACAGAGTCGTGGCTATACGGACTTCAGGTCCGCGTTTTGCTTGAAAAACGTGGGATCGTGATGTGCGTTCTTTGCTTGAAAAACGTGCCTTCTACATCCACGCGTCTGTGCGCCTAACAACCAAGGAACGAACCCTGACGGTGCCTTTGTGGGCTGAACGCCCGTGCCTCTCCGTCTGATCGAGTCGACGAAATTATTCGAACACAAACACACGGGAGCGTGGCTCTATATTATACGGTAGCATGCCTTTTAGCGCTTCACGCACCTGCCTGTGACCCTTGACACTGCCACGAACATCCACGCCATCGCCACTGTACAAGTCATGTCGCTACCTGGTATAGAACCGTGGCTGTATTCACTTCACGTCCGTGCTTCTAATAAAAGAAGCACCACGCAACTCAGCACGAAGCCGTGGCTTTTTAAAACAAGGAGCTTACGCTTTTAAACACCTCGACTGTGCAAAGTAAACTTTTAGCGTTAACATCTAAACCCATTCCGCTTTGTTTCCATAATAAACGTATGAAACGTGATGCTCCGACAGACCCAACCATGCCCTCATGGCATTCATGCCCGTGCCTCTTCTTCTCAACGAGTCAACGGAATCATTTCGAACACAAATACAGGATACCATGTCGTGCCTTCCTGGGACCCATGACCGGGCGAAGAATATACAACACCAGCGTCTCTCGAATAGTCCATTCCGTGCCTCACAGAGTAAACAGTGGGTGTTCACCATGACTTCGAACCAAACTGTGCCTTTCTGCGATTAACGCCCGTGCTTCTCCATCTGATCGAGTCGACGGAATTATTCTGGAACCAAACACAGACGAGCGTGACTCTACATAATACCACACCATGCCTATGCCTCTCCACTCAATGTGCCTCACAGAATATACAGAGTCACACTGGCCCGTGTTTCACGCCCGTGACTCTACATAATACTACACTTACCGTGACGTGCGTTATTTGCTTGAAAAACGTGACTTCTACATCGACGCGACTGCGTGCCTAACGTGACTCAGCCTAATGGGAAAACGTGACTCAATAGACTCGACGCCCGTGCGTATCCAAGTGAACGAGTAAGCGGAATCATTTGAACCAAAACTACGCAAGATTCGGCAAAACGTGCTCCCCGCGGGGGAACGAAATGCCTCTGGTGGAAGAACAACCGTGCTCCTACTGCTAACACGCGACATCCATGACCCTAGCCTACATGTACCAACAGAACATTTTGGTCACGCCCATTCCTCTCCAATGTAACAAGTGAACGGAATCATTTGGAAATACCAAAAGCATACACCCGTGGCAACGAGACTCGACCAATGCGCTAGCATGCTTCCATTGAGTTCATGTCCATGCCTCTCCAAAACAACCATGAAACGTGACTCGAGTAACGCCAAACCATGCCCCTGCATCACACAACAACACTAAAATCAAAAATGCTAACATCCCACGACTAAGACTTAAGAAAGCCAAGCAAAAAACAAGCTCATCAAGTACACAGAAAGATGCAGCAGTCTTGATGTCCAAACCTACGGTCTAAGATTCGAGACGCTTCCCCTTTTTCCATAGGAGGATGAGCGCTGGTGGCCTCACTTCCATGCGACTCACCATGGAACGTCATAGAAAACGTCTGTAACACACGCAGGAACGAACGTGACTCTGGGTAACACCAAACCATGCCACCGTGGATGTCACCACACTAAAATAAAAACGTTCCGGCAGTTGAGCAAGCAAGGAAAAAAACAAGACCATCAAAGCCCACAGAAAATTACACCAATCTTGATGTCCAGACGGACGGTCGAAGATTCGAGACGGTTCGACCATTTCCCTCTCTCCCTCCACTACTTTCTTGCTTTTGCTTTCGCACCGCACCCTCGTCTTTCCTTCTGCACCCATTATCCAATCCAGCAGACCAACCAAAAATCGAAATCGCGTTCGCCTCACCCACCAGCCGCCATCCACTTCGAGATACAAGCAGTCAATCGGTGCCCGCGAAAGCATCAAAAACCTCTCCCGGCGGCGGCGGCGACTGACGGTGATGACCCGTGCTCGCGGCGGAGATACCAACAGAGAGCAAGGACAAAAACAAGCCGATGGATGCGATGAATCTCTCACAAGCAATCGAAGGTAAAAAAATATTAATCCATTACATTCCATTACCACAGGTCGATCAAAGCGATTTTCCCCCTTTTTGACGGACATGAACCCTAACCGCCACACAAAACCGTGTTTCCAAAAAGTCTGTCTAGACTTTTCTAGCAAAATTGAAATAAGGTAGACACGCGTGCAATGGGATGCTACCCTTACCCGTCACAGAAATCCGCTCGCAAGGAATTTGCCTAAAACGTATTGTGCATGCCAGAACTATCTAGAACACCGCTCTAGATTCAAACCATGAGAGCATCCTTAAATTCAAAACCTGGTATTTACAGGAGATTCTATATATCCGTTGGTTGCCCCTCTTTCAAATTACGTGCCTCTCTCGTATTAACGTCCGTGCACCAATAATAGATCTAGCTGTGTGCTTATAGCGTGAAACAACCTGTGCCTCTCCGACAATGCCGTTTTTTTGTCCACGGGATGCATCTCCTCTTTTTGCTGTGAAATTCAATTATGGTTCTACTGCTGCTAACGCCTGGGCATTTTTATGCAGCAAGGACTGGTAATAAGGAAAACAGGGTACCTGCGGAACAGCCTGCCGTGCAGCAAGGTACTATAAAAGGCTCACACAATCCATATAACAAAAACTATGTAGCAGCAGCATTAAGTTAACCAATTGCGTCCACAAAATCCTGGGAAATTGCACTTCGATGAAATTTTTCACACACTATGTGTATTATTATTCATCCGAGAACATTTTATCTTACACTCTAAACCATACAGTTATTGCTCCAATTTACAGAATATCATTTGTAGTGTATTTTTTCCTATGAAAAAAGACTTCCCCTCACTGATATGGACTTGACAGCAGACATACTGCTCACACCTGACCCTAATTTCTATCAATGATTGGCGAAACAAAGAGTTAGTGGGAAGACTTGATATAACAAGAAAACAATGGATTGATCGCTTTTTTAGGTCACGAAATGAAAGAAAAGGGCTATCTTATGAATCTATGTAGATTAACCTTCAGAATCTTTTTTGTGCAGCCGTGGAAGACATACTTTTAAAACTATATCCCATTTATTTCGATGTTACTTCATAATCCTTTTGTTACATAATCATCGTGCAGGTGACGGAGAAGTAGATATTGAAACGATTTTGTCTGAACTTAATAGTTCATATCCAGGAAAACCAGACATCTCTCCTCACCCGTCAGAAAAAAGAACGAAGCAGACCATGGACAGCGAAGCACCCGAGAAAGTGCCAACACTAGCTTCCAGCAGGGAGGGCAACAAAAAGCAAGTGACTAGCAGCAGAAAAGAGGAGCAATCAGAAACCAAGACTGTCATTCCTCCTAGAGGAAAAAGACAAAAGAGAAAGGACAAAACTCAACTCATCAACGACGGTGGTAGCTTGAAGCAGCAGCAGCCAAGTCCTCTAATGATAACCCCGCCAGCAGTTCCACGCTACCGACAATGATGTAAATAAAGCTAAGAAGAAAAACAAAAGACAACGGTTGGAAGAAGACGAGGATGATGCCAAAAAAGAGTCAAAGCGTGATACTCCCGACGATGATGATGGCACAAAACACGATGATGATGTCATTTGTACAGAGGGCGATGGCGCCGCAGGGGACAACGGTGGCGCCGCAGAGGACAAAAACGATGATGTAAAAACCATATTCTCTACAGATTTTTGCTACCGCTTTTCACCAAACCATCCTCTATAACAAAACCCTCTCTTTCTCAACAGATAAAAACAAGGCAAAAGCGCACAAAGAGAAGAAAGACAAGTGGAAAAGAATTGGCAGCACCAACGGATGATGAACAGGAGGCAACAACAAATAAGGACAAATGCGAGATCAAGGCAGGAGCAGCATTTGATAATGTCAATAAAGCATGGAAATTACTTGAGGAACGTCACCGGCAAGATGTTAGGGAAGCCGGGTTTGGAAGCATAGAGGGATGCCAAATAAAGCGCTCCATATGCAAACCGCTTGCAGCACACATCTACGACAAACTGGACATAGAAACCATGAAAATAAAGTTCGGTGAAGCTGATCAGCAGAAAGAAATCACAATAACAAAGGAAGGCATCCACAAGGTGTTTGGATACCCAAACGGTACGGAAAAGACAGCACCAAGGCCAAAGATTTCCACCGAGACAATGACCGAACTGGTCACAGAACTTGGCCTCAAGAAAATGGGTTTCCATCACGACGATCTGTTTAAAGAACTAGAAAAATTGGTGAAACAAGATGACGAACAATCAAACAGGAAATCAGTTAAAATATTTTTCCTTATTTTTTTCCACAACATTGTCTGTGGAACAACCTCCCCTACCTTCTGCAAACAAGCCATTATGGTCAAGGACTTGGACTATCCAGAAATGGCAAAGATGGATTTCTGCCAGGTAATCGTCGAAAGTATTAGGGAAGGAGCAAAGACATGGAAGAAGCACAGGTTGTTGCCACATGAAGAAAAGAACAAAACGCATCTCAATGGTTTGGCGCAAGGACCAGTAATAATGTACCTCGACTGCCTGCTGCTGCCGACCGACACAAAACAAATGCGGAAGATTGCCAACACAATGGACAAGACATCGTTACCGCGAGCAAACCACCTAAAAGAGAGTGACCTAAGGAAAATAGCTAGAGCAGACATGAAAACGGACGGAAAAGCACGACCAGATGACTATGAATTTGGCAAGATACAGGTATAGCCCTATTGAATATATATGCATTATCCCTTGTAAAAACGGCTTCCAGTCTAACCAATTCCATCATGCCGAAACAATGCAGACATGGAAAGGAACAGCAGAGAGGATCTTCTATGCCAACACAAAGAACACCTTCAGATTCAACACAGATGATACCAAAGACAACAACAGAGCACCAAAGAAACGACCAAGCTACTACCACCTCCAACCAAGCGACAGGATCTAAGCACATGTCAAGACAAGTGGAAGCAAGGAACCAGTCACAGAGCACCAAAGACAGATCATATGAAATATTCGGAAGGATAGAAGAAATGTTGAAACAAGTACTCGACGAAACAAAACAGATACCCGGAATAACGACCAGGGCTGGACACCAATGCAGCAAACAAGAGAAGGAATTAGATGAAAGCATGAGGAACACAATGGTGCGACAAACAACGGCCGTGATTGATTCTCTCGAACAACTTAGAGAATTCCAGGACATTGTTCACAGAGTGAGCTTTCAAGAAGAGACGACGCTGAAGCTGCAGGATCGAGCAGACGCAGGAGACACAGCTGCACTTGTACATGGCAACCACACGAAAGAAATCGTAGCCGCACCAGAACCAGGAGGGAGGAGAAAAAGAAAGAAGGAAGAACAGGACCAACAAAACAAACATGAAGGGAAGAAAAGAATAACAAAATCAAGAACACATAACTCGGGAATTAGCCAGAGGGAGACAGAAGAACATAACAAGGTGCAAAAGGAGCAAAACAAGGAGGACGTATCAACGAACACATCAAGTGCCGAAGGACAGCAAGAACAAGGTAGAAAAGTAGCTGCAGAAGCAGAGAATCAAGATGAGAAACAGGTAAATGAAAAAAGTGACTCGAAAGCGATGCTTTCAAACTTGAACTTACAAAATCTGCCTTCAATTCTGTCAGGGACACGGCAACAGAACGCCACCAAAACATAAAGGCCAACAGCACCATGTCGTCAAGAACACCGAGCAAGGGGATGGAAGCAATAGAACAAGCAACCCAACAACAGATAATGCTCCCTCAAGAGCGTCAACAGAGCAAGACAAGAGACAAACAGGATCGGAGGCAGCAAAGACGTGAGTATAAAAAATCAGTCTCTTCTCTCTAAAAAGTATCTTCTCTCTAAACTAAAAACGCTCCTGAGTTAACTGACAAATCTGCAACAAAATATACACTCAGCCGGACAAGTATCATATCAACGCTCCCGCAAACGAGCCACGGGCTGATCTAGCATCGACCGTTGACAGCACGGCAGAAAAACAAGAAGAAAACAACAAAGAAGAGGTAAAACTTCCAAACCCACTTTGCCCAAATACCGTCAACTCATATTGTTTCAACTACCAGGTATTACAAGCACAGCAAAGAGAAGAGGATGCCCATGCAAGTCAGAAAGTTCATATAGAAGAGCTTTTCAGCACAAGAGCATCTCAGATGACCTATACAGGGGAGAAAGCCTCAGACACTCCACCTGGTGACACACCCAAGGCTGGCATACAAAGCAAAGAAAAAGTGGACGCACAAACGGATATCCCAACCACCAGCGCAAAGGTAAAATTCAACAAGAACCATTTTTCCAAAATTTATAAGAAATGTACTGCCCAGTACAACCTGTCACAATAATACAAGAATTACAAGCAATGAATCATGCTTTTCCTTTTTCATGAAACGCAGGAAACAAACGATGACGACCATGCCAAAGAACAGCAAGGAGCATGACAGACAAACCAAAAAACAAGGGCAAATGCTGACTAAAACGGTACCCAGTACACCATCATCAAAGACCAACGAGGTAAAGCCACACGCACCTGCTCCTACAACGTTAAAACAAAAAAGTTATGCATGCACAGATGAAATCCAAACTTTATTTACATTTTTTGATTGAACAGAAAAAGAAACAAATGAAGCAGGCGATGTGCCTCAAGAAGCGATAGAAAGTGCTGCTACCGCTCGACAATGTACAAAAACTACACAAGACAGAGAAGAAGTGACAGGCACGGAACCGGAGAGATTGAACGTAGAGGTCAAGCTACAAAACCTCTTTCTATAGCATATAAAAAAATGGATCCACCGGAAACAAAGACAGACACATTGTAATTACTTTTTGCGTTCCGACAGATGCAAGAAACAGGGGAGAGCACCAACATTCAAGGCAAACAAACACAACAACACAGGGGAATGGAACAAGCAGAAGATGTTCTTCCAACAACACACAGCCTAACCGCCGTAGACCAAGCCGGAAAACCTTCGCTGTCCGGGCAAGAAATAACAGAGATGGCAACGTCGACGCAAAACATCGAAAAGGTGAAGTGAGATAACCTGCTTTTAAGGAAATTAGAAATTTGAGTGAACAAAGACACAAATGCAATCTCATTTACCTACCTCTATGTCTCAACAGCCACAAGACAAAAACGACGACACCACGGAGGTCCAAAAAGCTCAACTCACCGAAGAAAAGGTCGAAGAGGCAGCACCGGCGGAAACGACTGAAAAGGTGAAGCTACAATAAAAAAAGTTCAAAAGACACACTAAACATTTGAGTATTTTTCTTAGGGAACGGACAATAAACTACAGTGAAAATAACGACCATATTTATTTATTTTTTAACGACGCTTTTGCACGATAACGCAGAAACCTCAACAGGACACGCACGCAGACACAAGTAAAGAAGCAAAGGGCCACAGTGCATTGGAAAACCATGCGGCAAACATTCCAGTGAAAGAGTCAGACAGCAACGAGAAAAACGCCGCACCATCAGACAAGAAACATTGTGCTGTAAAAGATGTTGCCGCCACAAACACGGCGGTAACCCAGGGCAGCACTCAAACAAAACGTGAACCGTTCATCATACAAAACCTGGCCATCAAAGAAGGGACAAAAGACAAAGGGATCGAACACCTGTACAACAACGTCATGACAGCGAATAAGGACAAAGGGTAAGTTCATGTCAACACCAAAGAATTATTTTCTTCCAATGATTTCCTACCTTAAACATTTTATATGTATACCTATAAATATATATGTTGCAGGCACGAGATTTTAATAAATACAGAGACGACAACAGTAACAGTCAGCCACATGGCACAAAGCTTCGACATTGGAAAGCCAGTGCGCACCGAAACCATGGCAGTCATGCTACAGATGTTGAAAAAGCAACTCAGGGGCACAAAGAGAAAGATTCTATCAACATACAACACCGTAAGTAGAGCTCAAGTTTCAACAATGAATATCACTCTATCGATCAATCAACCTCTCTGCACAATTGAATTTACAAATTTCTTCTACGCACATGTGACAAAACAAGCAGGCATCAATACGCATGGCCAACCTTGAAGATCCATTGGAGTTGAAAAATAAAGACGAAGCACACGCCGAGACAAGACAATTCCTAAAAGGCTTAAAAGATTCCTTGATCCGAAGAAGGAGAGCAACTACAAGATTTCGACATGGTAAGCACATCTCATGTTACGCATAAGAGATACAATCTCGGCACTACAATTACGTCTAACGATCAACAAATCATGACTAAATCCAAAAAGGACCCCTTATTTATTTATTTTGCATTTTTGCAGTTCTTTCTACCAGTTTGCATAGGCGGGCATGTTCAACAAAAACAAGGAATTGTGGGCCACTACTTCGTTGTTACAATTAACATCAAAAAAGAGCGCTTTGAACTCCTTGACTCTTTACCAATTGAATACACAGGCACAACGGACTACTTCAACACAGTAACAAGCAGAGTAAAGAGGATATGGAAGCAAATAAGCCCATTGCTCCAACTGTCTCCAAGTAATATTGACCATTTCAAAAAGGTCAAAATGAAGGTGCCACTCCAGGGGAAAACGTAAGCACTACAAACCTTTCTCCTTTTCCTTACTCACTGTAACAATTATTAATGCAATCCATAAAAAACATAGGACATTAGGAAAACTTCACCTAAACTGCCCTACCATCTTTGGACAGCGACAATAATCAATCATCCTTCTACCTGCAGACTCGACTGTGCGTTCTATGTGTTCATGAACGCAAAGCACTACACCGACGATGGAGAAACAGTGTTACTAACAGAGGAACAAGTCCCAGAGTTGAGAAAGAAAATTCTCTATCAAATATTCAGCCAATACAGAGATACGGCCGCACTGTCATTAATCAACTACACCGCAGGTTTGTCTTACTGAAGACAACAAAGTAAAATTCTACTTATCTAATTTTCAGAGACACACCAATAAGTTTTTATTTTTTATTTTAACAGATATGCTGAAACCTGAGGTCGATATGGAAGACAGTGAAATGGAACGAATACATTGTGACATAATTCAACAAGAGATTCCTCCAACTCCCGAGCACATTGGGACAAGCGCTCAAGAGATAAAAGTTATTGACATTAATGACACAAGCAGCGATGAGGAGAAAGAAGATTATCATGTGAGCGGCAAGGATACCACCAAGGTGTCCGAAGAAGCACGCACGGAAGAACAAGCCTAGACAGATCCTGGTTTACAGAGGGAACAACACGCGCAGCCAGACACTGATTTACAAAAGGAAGACGAACGGAAAGATCCGCCGATAGAACAAGACAGACCACACCCAGATAAAAACAACGAAGGCATAACACGCTCTCCTTTAGAAGTGGATAACAGGACAAAGAGCGTACCAACTCGCCAACAACAGCTTTCCAAACAGGACATGAACCCTGTTGGCGAAGATCGCATACCAGGAACATCACCAGAGGCAGAACATGCACAAGAAGAAAAGAAGGAGAAAGGAAAGATTTTATCAGAAAAGATACTTCAAAAGAGGAAACACGATGCTGAAGTCTCAATAGAACCGAGCATCAAAAACAACAACACACAAAAGGACACACCAACACCTGGGCAGCTTAACGAGCAGGCACAGTTCGGTCACGACAAGAAAAGGGGAAGGCATCTTGCAAGAGTGCAGACAAGTTCCCCAAAACCCTCGACGATTCAATCACACGAGATCAGCTCAGCAAACATAATCTCAACTAAGAGGCCATTCAAGCGAGCAAGCAAGGAAATTGAGAAAGTCAACGCTCCAGGACTTGTTCCAGGAGATTTCATTTACAAAGAAAAGGCCATGCAACTCTATAGATATCTGATGAGCCGACAAGGACAAAAACAATGCGGACAGTAAGTAGATTCTCCTTGTTCCATGGAAACGATTACACAGAGCTGCACATTCTCTAACATCCAACTAACCATTCACTCACCTAATTCTAAACCCTCCTTGCTTGCAGAGAACAGCTATATAAAACCTCAAAGAGCGAAGGCTACATTTCAGGAAAATCCTTCATGGAACAAGCAGGGAAAGAAAACGCACAAATGGAGGGCTCCATGCTAAACGCGTTACTGGACGAATGGACAGAACAGAAACAGTTCAACCCAGACGTCACAACTGTACTCCCTGCAGAATTCGCAAATGTATGCATACCTCACCCACAAAAACACCTCCGTCATTACTATGGTACAATATTTAACTAATACCACACACTCTCTTTCTTGAAGATGGTGCTAGGTCTCAATTATAAAAGAGGCGAGCTATCAGAATTCAACGAAGACGATGCACTACAAGCATTTGAACAACTCGTGCGAGGTAAAAACATCCTGCACTCGAAGATGGTAAGTTCGGAACTATTACTGAACACACGACTTATTCTCCTTGGGCTTCAACAATTAAATGAAATTCAATTTTTACATCAACAACGATCTCCTCTCTCAACGTAGATCATGATACCTCATCACACGGACAAGCACTACACGCTATATGTAATGAACAAGTACAGAGATAGCATCGACATTCTTGACTCACTGAACTATGTAAACTACGCCGATTTGTCTTGGAGTAAACACCATGTGCATCGAGCAGAACTGGTACGTACTTTTTGTACATTGATTTATTCTTTTCCTCGCGATAGTATGATACTCTTACTTTTATCAATGCCGCACCCAAACAACAAAACATAAATGCAATCACAGATGAGAAGGATGTCGGTGTTGATGAACAAGTACCACCAACTAAAAGACAAGAACGAACCAGACTGGGCAAGGATAGCAGAAAGGCCTCACAGGATCTGCACACCAAAGCAAAAAGGAACACAATGCGGACACTTCACGGCCCAATTTGCAAAACACTGGAATGGGAAAGAACTGGTCAAGGACAGAGAGGATTTTCATGTAAGTTACCAGTACATACACGTCAAATTACTTGATTTCTTTATTACCGCAATTAGTTTATTCACAATGGTGGACAACACGTAACTATAAACCATGCATTTTGACATGCCTGCAGCACAGCAAGGTGGATGCAGAATGGAAACCAGAGTACGTATACACACTCATATTCGGTAAAACCAACCAAATAAAGCACCATCAACTTCCTGAAAAAATCAAAGTTTTCAAACCAGAGACTACAAACCTTTTTTCCCCCATGAAAGGTAATATAACTATTTTCATTTTTACCACCACTCAACATGACAGGAGCTTCAAATATATCTTTTAGAAGCAACAGCCATAACTTTTTATCTGTTTTGACAGAGCGAGACGAAAAGAACCAGGATCAATCAATGAGCACCAACAAATACCCGCAACACCGGCATTCGTTCATACACGTGTGTAAGGCAAACGAGCTCTACGACATAGTCATGAGTGACACATGGCAGGACAAATTCAAAAGGTGAGTTGGTTCCTTTTCCAACTGAAATTAGTTAAAGTTACGCGGCAATCACACAAATAAGACAGAAACTAGAAAGAACAATGAATTCCTGCTTATCAGCTTGCTTGTAAGTGACATTCTAAACAGAATTTTCTTCTACTGTTTTTCCTGTAAGCAGAGAAGTAGTATTCTCGGGAGAACAACCACAGGGGAACAGCGCAACTCTCACTGGATCAAACCTAAAGGAAATTTTTGGGCCTGCGAACAAGAAAAAACGTAAAGGAATGGAAAAGAAGGTGCTCGATGAGTTAGCAGAAGCATGGGAGGGAAGCAAGCAAACTAAATACAAAAGACATAGACTATTATTAGGCCCAAGCTTTGCAGAGGTAAATTTCAAAAAAAAAAAAACCACAAGGATCATACAAACTCGTCTTTTTGCAACGATTGTTTAATCTCCTGGTACCGATCTGTTCTTTCTAATTCGTTTTAATGGTTTTTTATTTGTTGCCTGCAGAATATTCTGGGTTTAAAGGATAAAAGAAAATCTATGACACAATTCACAGATGATTTCGAACGAGAGAAGGATGCCTTGGTTCCTTTGTTCCTTAAGAAATGTCAATTAGACAAGCTCAAAACAGCAAAAATGGTAATAGCGTTAAAACTATATTCTAAACTCTCCTATAGCAATAAAACTCTCCTCTAACAAAATAAAAATAAGCATTTCAAACGAAATACTATATTCTAAACTCTCCTCTAACAATAAAACTTTTGTACCGCAGGTATTCATGCCATTTGAAAAGGAAGACAGATACACACTATTAGTGCTCGATAGATATAGAAGGAAGCTTCAAATCATTGAGCCTGAAGAAACCTCTCTCGAAGAATTGAAGAGGAAAGAATGCCTGAAAAATCAACGTGATCTCCACGTGCATGATGGCAAATTAAGTAAGCAAATTGCTCAAATGGAAATCAACGAAGCCAGCAAAGAAAAGGAGCATAACAAATACCACAACCATAAAGACAGACTGGTAAGAATTGTAAATAACAGCGTCTTTTGGTTTTACAAATTACAGAACATGTCTCTCTAAAACAAAAACAAAATGCAATTCCCAGGTGCCGAGGTTCAAGGCAGTATACGAAATATTACTCGGTGAAAAATTCGAAAAGGAAAAGACTAAATGGGAAGTTCAATTTTTAAAGGACGTTCCAAAGGTGAACAAAGGTGAACAAAGGTGAAACCCCGTTTGCTGTTCTGAGATTCACGCATCTCTTTGATGGCAACCACTTCGTCGAAGAGATAGACAATTTCGATGTAAGTTTTCGCTTAAAACTCGCTATAAATCTGCAAGATATCATACAACTGCATGACATAATACTGATGTGTTTTTTCTCCTTATTTTTCACTGAATTTTTTATAGGATGGCACGGAACAATGGAAAGCACAACAACTGTTCAGGCTACTATTTAGCGATCAAAATACAATCGAACCCAGCAAAATGGGCGATGAGATAACAAAGATCTACGACAACATCAAGGAAAAGGAATAAAAAGTTGTTGATAAGCGAACAAGCCTAGCTAGGTTTAGAACACTAATCAGAGGAAATGTAATGCAACCAGGCTGAACTCACTGCAACAAGGATGCAAATTTTTATGTTTCCAATTTAAATGCATTGTGTAGAATAAAGGTTGTGAAATATATTAGTATTAGTACACTACCTCTTTTTCACATCCGTCAAAACATCAGAAAACGGTTTAACCGCACATCATAGTGTGATAATGAAGCAGCAGACTCTTTTTATTGATGTAGTTCCTTGATTCTTCATTAACCAAGCATTCGAACACAAGCCAGTGCCCCAAGTCCGTCACTAGACATACATGCGTCACGTCGACACGCAGATACTCTACATACTCCTCACGCTGCGGGCCGCCAGTGACTTTGATGTTTCGCAAACATTCCTCCTCTCTGCAACCGCAGTGCTGCCAAATGCCACCAACCTCGGCATGCATCCGCTTGAGTACGACGTGACTCTCTAAATGAGTATTCAAACAATTGCACGTGGTGCCACCCACTCACGCCGTTAGAGGCCTCACTCCTATGCATCCACAATGGTGCCTCTCCTACCATACCACCATGCATCCACAGGGTTGAGGGCCACCATGCCCCTCAAGCCCCACACCACTCCATGCCCGTGATGCCAGAACACGCGTGACTTTCTAGAGACTTGACAACCGTGACTCCCTAACTGCGTATTCGGAAGCATGCTTCTGGTACCACACTTTAGAACATCCACAATATTGATAGCTGTTCGAAACAACAAAAACCCAACTTCCGTGCCGGTTGAGTCTTCACCTCCGTGATTTCTGTGCCTGCATCCACGTACCTAACGTGTCACACCCCGCGACACTTACATGCTCGCGGTACCACGCCCGTGTCTCTTCACAAACGTCACGACAGTGCATCCCGTGGCTTGCGTACCTACATCCAGGTGCCTCTCTCACATGACACTTGCGATGACTCTTACATGCCCCATCGTGTCGCACAACCTTTGCTCTGCACACTTCCAAACCGTGACCCTGTAACTATGTATTCGGAGCTCACCTCTGCTACTCCGTCCACGTGCCTCTGGATGGATGCTTGTGGTGCCTTCATTTCTGTAAAGACTTCAATTCCGTGCCTCCGACACCTGCACTAACACACACCGGTGGCTCTACAGACTGCAAACATGTGCCTCTCTAACTGCGTATTCCAACCCATGCCACTCCTGCCACTCCTCAAGAAGCCGCGCTTGTGTGCACAACTAAACTGTACTTAGCGTAAAAAGACTGCTTTGTATTTAGTTGTTTTTAGACTAAAAAGCAACATTACTGATTCAAAATCACAAGATTGCTGAATAAACATAGTACTTAGCAAGCCAGACAACCTGTTCAATCACATAAACAAACTACAAACTTCACATAAGCAAACTTGTTTAACCTGATACAGGTGACATTAGAAACTGCTTCGTCCTAACAGAACTAAACTACGAACCTGAAACAAAAGAAAGGACAAGCAGAAACACAAGCAACTCCACGACCAGTTTTCTATGTTTTCGTCATCACTAGTAGGCGTAGTAAGGATCGTCATAATTCTTCTCTGCCTCTTTTGCACTCTCCAGTCCTTCTCTGATGTTTTCAATTCTCTTCCAAGACTCGTAGGTGGCGTCGTATCTATCGCTGCATACTCAATGAGGTAATTTGGCAGTGGGCTGATCCCCCACAGTTTATGGTCTTCAACCCTGTCAATCTTATCCTTCATCTGTTTGTAGAATGGATGGATCACGCTCCCTGCAACATCAGCCAAAGAGTGGTACCTCTTTCTTCCCTTGAACGGAACTCTCCATTTGCGCTGGATGTCGATGTACTTGTCGGGGTTGATCTCCAAACCAGAACTTCGCAGCATCTCTTTGTCACCTTCAATACTGAAGCCGGCAAAGGTGTAGAACCTGTCCTCCTTCAGGAACGGGCGCAGGCTCTTGGGCCTGCAAGGGGCATGACACATTTAAGGTGGATCCATCAAGTATCCATCAAGTAAATACTTATATAGTACGTATAATTTGTGGACGAAAAAATTTCAGAAACTGCTATGCAGAGTTCACAAACACAAGCACAAGCACAACATGTCATTTTTATTTTTGGTAGTTACACTTGAATAAAAGACCTATGTACTCCTTACCCACGTTAACACATCAATTCAAGAAACTGAACTACACTAGAACATCAAATATAGAAACTACACTAGAACAGAAAGTGCACTAGAACATCAAGTTCAGAAAATAATCTCATACATCAAATTCATAAATTAATCTAGTGCATCAAATACATAAACTGATCTGGTGAGTCAAGTTCAAAATCTATCCTGCTTTATCTACTTCAGAAACTTCACTGATACATCAATTCAATAAACAAATTTAATCAAATTTCAGGGTGAAATGCTAACTAAACAGAAACATGGAGAGGTTGAAGCTGTAGGATGGTTCACCATTTAGTTGCCGCGGTGATGTGGTATACCAGACAGAGTTCCTCCATGCATAACTGCAGAACCGCTGCCCTCTGCGGAGGTTCGTCTTCCCTGGTATACTCGACATCAACGCCGATAAACTGAGGGTACAAGCCGCAGACCCTCTTCAGGATCCTGCTGATCATCTTGTCGGCTTCGTCAGGATTGCTGGTGCATACAACATCCAGCTTTTCCTTGCCGTGGATGCCAACCTCCTTGAGGTGCACCTTGTAGTCGTGCTTCTGACCGGGGACCTGAACGTTGTCAACCTCGGTGCTCTGGTCGGACGTCTCACCACGCGGACGCTTGGCAGACGGTTCATCCGCCATTACGCTCCTCCACCGATGGCGGCCTTGACACAGAGTTTGTGAGAGTTGCTAGTTGAGATGGAGCGGCAATAGTGTTTCCGTAATTGAGCGGCTATGGAAGCGCAGTTGCCCTTTTGTGCCAAGGTTTGGGTCGAGGAAGAGGCGGTTGGACGAGGCCTCGTCGTGGTAATGAGGGCAGTAGACATGCGCTCGCGGTTGCTGTGCGCCGGGGAAACCGCCGAGTGGCAGTGCTCGCGGTTGCCGGGAAAAAGCAACCGTCAAATCGTCCAATTAATCACGTAACAAATGTTCTTGCCTAAACCATTCAAGCACACACTGCACTGGCACACTTAGATAGAGTGCACTGCGTTCAGATACTAAGCACGTACTATGTTGAACTCCTCGCACCTTTCCCGACGCACGCCGCTACTACTGAACGACCAATGCTCTCTGACTACTATTCCCACCGATGCCTCTACTACCACACTTCCCGACGCATCACTCTCACGTGCCCGTGGTGACACACGCTCGTAACTCTAAAGACTTCACAACCGTGACTGTCTGACTAAGTCTTCAGATGCATGCCCCTGCCACTACACATTTGTGCATCCACAGAGTTGATACCAGTGCCTCTATAATTCCAACCGTGACGGTCTGAGTAAGTCTTCAGATGCATGCCCCTGCCACTACACATTTGTGCATCCACAGAGTTGATACCAGTGCCTCTATAATTCCAACGTCGGTGCCTGTAGAGCCTGGTGTTCCGTGTCTCACACGTGTATTAAGACGCTACGTCGAACAAAAAAAACAAAGCCAGCGGCACAAATCTTGATGCTAAAATCAGACAGTCGAAGATAACAAACGGTTCCATCATTTCCAACTCTCCCACCTCCACTACTCTCTTGCTTCCTCTCTTCCACAGTAAATCTCGAAACATTCCGCACTCACAAAAGGTCTCCTCTTAGGTTCAGTACTTCAGTGCCTCCAGTACCTACATCCGTGCCTCCTGTGCCTTCAATGTCGTGCCTCAAGTGCCTACATCCACGTGCCTCGCGTGACACTTGCAGTGACTCCTACGGGGCCCGTCGTGCCACACCCACGTCACTTCACAAACGTGGTTCTCTAACCGGGTAGTCGGACCCATGCCTCTGCCGGCACACTTCTGTGCATCCAGAGAGTGCACAACCGTGACTGCACAAAACACACGTACGTGCCTGTTGTGGATTCACCAATTCTGCCTTCCGTAACTGCACCCACGTGCCTCAAGTGCCTAACGTAATAACATGCGCAGTGACTCTTACATGGCCCCACTGCCACACCCGCGTAGCTCCCGAGACTTCGCAACCGTGCCTATTTAACCGAGCATTCTAACACATGCCTCTGCCACCGCACTCTTGTACATCCTCAGCGTTGATACCCGTGCCTCCAAAAGCAGCATATCCGTGCCTGTATTTCCTTCATTTCAGTGCCTCCTATGCTTACATCCACGTGCCTCACGCGACTCTTGCCTGTCCCGTGGTCCTCTAACTGCCTATAGAACCCACACTTCCGTGCCACCTGTGCCTGAATGTACGTGCCTGTAGAACCTGCACTTCCGTGCGTCGTGTGCCTGCATCCACATGCCTCTAGAGAGGCTCCACTTCATCACTACCACGTGACTTCACAACCGTGGTGCCTTGATTTCTGTGCCTTACGTCCTTGCACCCACGTCGCCTCACGCGACACTTGCTGAGACTCTTATGTGCCAAGTAGTGCGACACCCACGTCACTTCACAACCGTGGTTATCTAACCGAGTACTCGGACCCATGCCTCTGCCACCACACTTTTTGTGCATCCAGAGAATGCACGTACGTGGCTGTGGTGCATTCATTTTCTGTGGCTTGCGCACCTGAAACCACGTGCACAACATGACACTTGCCGAGACTCTTACGTCCCCCGTAGTGCCACACCCACGTGAGTTCACAAATATGGTTCTATAACCGAGTACTCGGACCCATGCCTCTGCCGCCACACTTTTGTGCATCCAGAGATTGCACGTACGTGCCTATGGTGCCTTCATTTCTGTGCCTGCACGTACCTGCACCCACGTGCGCAACTTGACATGCGTGGCTCCTGATACTTCACAACCGTGCCTCTGTTACCAAGCGTCCTGACACGTGCGTCTGCCACTGCATTATTTTGGCATACGCAGGGTTGATACCCCGTGCCTCGACAAGCCGCAAGTCCGTGCCTCCGTTGCCTTGAATGTCGTGCCTCCTTACGTACCTGCACCCACGTCCGCAACGTGACACTTACGTGTCCCGTAGTGCCACACCCACGTGACTTCACGACCGTGGTTCTGTAACCGAGTAGTCAGACCCATGCCTCTGCTGCCACACTTTTCTGCATCTATAGACTGCACACCCGTGACTTGAGAAAACACACGTACGTGCCTGTTGTGGATTCACCTTTTCTCACTTCCGTGCCTGAACCCACGTGCCTCACGTGCCTAACACAACATACGCCGTGACTCTTAAATGGCCCCACTGCAACGCCCGCGTCGCTCCTGAGACTTCACAACCATGCCTCTTTAACGGCGCTTCTAACGCATGCCTCTGCCACAACACTATTGTACATCCTCAGCGTTGATACCCGTGCCTCCAAAAGCAGCATGTCCGTGCCTGTATTGCCTTCATTTCCGTGCCTCCTATGCTTACATCCACGTGCCTCACGCGATTGTTGCATGTCCCGTGGTTCTCTACCTGCTTGTAGAACCTACACTGCCGTGCCTCCTGTGCCTGCATCTACGTGCCTGTAGAACCTACACTCCCGAGCCTAACATCAGAAAAAACGGATCTTGATGCTCAAACGGACGGTTGAAGATTAGAGACGGTTCGATGGTTTCCATCTCTCCCTCCCTCTTCTACTACTTTGCTTCCCCTTCCGCAAAGTAAATCTCAAAACCTTCATCACTCCCGCACGCTCTCCTCCTTCCTTCTGCTCCTCCTTCCTTCTGCACACAAACACAAATTCGAAATCGAATTCGCGTCACCGAACAAACCGCCACCGCGTTCCCCAA
Organism: Aegilops longissima; assembly: GCA_021605205.1. Lineage (NCBI taxonomy): Eukaryota > Viridiplantae > Streptophyta > Magnoliopsida > Poales > Poaceae > Aegilops > Aegilops longissima. Next base: position 176,266 of record JAHIAM010004080.1, on the reverse strand, counting down.
CCACCCTCCAATCCGACATACACACAGCCACACACTGCCCGCGAGAACACCAATAACCCCGCCGGCTGCGGCGACCGATGGCGACAACTTCGACAGCGGCGGCGGAAATCGCAACGAAAAAAGAGCAACGACACAATAAGCGGATGGAACCGAAGAACACCGCACAACTAATTGAAGGTAATTATCATTCTATCCCACTCCATTCCACCGGGTAGATCGTAGTGATTTTTCAACTTCAAGGAGCAGCAACCCTAGCCACCGCTACCAAGGAGTTTTCGAATAACCTAAAATCAATTTGTCTAACAAATTGAACTGCCGGAGAGATGAGATTTAATAGAAATGCTACAGCTCTCCGCCCTGGAATTTTCGCCATACGATAAGTGCTCAAAGGTACTAAACCTGAAACGTCACTAACTAGAATACGTCGGTAGATCCAAACCCCGCAAGCATCCTGAGAGGCCAAAACCTGAAAACCGTACGACATTTTCTACATGTTTGTCCCTTCAATGTAACCGTTTTTCAAATTAAGTGCCTCTGGTCTGAAAAACCGTGAACACAGAATACCTGTACCATGTGCTTCTAGTGTAAAACAACCCGTGCCTCTCTATACATACAAGTTTGTTTTCACACCACGCAGCTTTTTTTTCTGCGACACTCAACTCTGCTTCTAACACCTGCCCATTTTTTATGCAGCAATGAGAAATCCTCGCGAAGAAGCTAAAACCCAGCAAAATACTGACGAAGACCCTACTGAAGAACATGCAATCCAGCAAGCTCCTGTCAAAGGTTTGACCAAAAGAGTCCACTGCCTATCTGCAAAAACCTGTATTGAGACATTAATAACTTAACTGCTATCCTTGACAACAATAACTTAACTATGTCTACAAATAAAACTACCTGCCACTTTGGACAAACATGTAGAAATATCATCTGCAGAGTGCATTTTTGTCTCAAAAAATGCTTCACCCTAACTTCACTTACCCAGCTCCACTTATAACCATAATTAATATTTTTTTTTCAATCCTCTTATTAGCCCAATCGGCAATAGTAGAAATAACCTTTCTTAACCCAAAAAAGAAAACTAAAAATCCCCTTTTGGGAATTTCACATTCCTTATGCATAACCGTTGAAGATATATATTTTAAATGTATATAAATTATTTTCGGACACAAGAATATCGTTTTTCGTTACCTGGTCATTATGCAGGACACAAAGACGGTGATATTGACAACACACAAACACAAAGCATGTCTCCTCATTCATCAGAAAAGGACACAGAACAGACCATGAGGAACAAACCACCTGCGGCAGAAATGGTAACTTACACCAGGCTCAACAGGAGTAAACACCTAGCAACAAGCAAAAAAAGAGAAAATCAGATACCAGCACTGTTTTTACTCCTGGAGCAAAAAGGCAAAAGAAAAAGGAAAATGCTGAAAACATCGTCGACACTGGTACCTTTCAGCATCAACCATTACCTCTAATGGTACTCCCGCCAACAGAACCAACCGGCACGAAGAAACAAGCTGAACGCAAGAAGAAAAACAAACGACAAAGGGTAGAAAATGAACAAGACGATACCAACAGCAAAGGTTCAGATACCAATGACGACGACGATGACAGACAGCATGATGCAGATTTCATTCCTACAGACGGCGATGATGCCGAAGAGCACGACAGCGACACAGAACATGACGACGATGTAAAAACACACTTATGCACTAATTTTGAATACCACTAGGGATCTAACATTCCTTTCTAACAAAACCCTTTCCTTTTTTCTTCTAAAACAGCCCAAATCAGGCAAGAAGGACAGAAAGAGAAGAAAGACAAGCGGGAAAGAACTGGTAGTACCAACAGTTGACGAAGAACAGCAAGAAACAGACGAAGAGAAATGCCAAATCAAGGCAGGGGCAGCATTCGCCCATGTCAAGAAAGCATGGAATTTACTTAAAGACCGTCACAAGAAAGATATTAGGACGGCAGGATTTGGCAGCATAGAGAACTGCAAAATAACGGGCTCCATCTGCAGACCGCTTGCAGCACACATCTACGACAACCTCAACACAGAAACCATGACAATAACCTTCGGTGATGCTACTGAAGACAAAAAATCAAGATTACCAAGGAAGCTACCCACAAGGTGTTTGGATACCCAAATGGCACGCAAAGGTCAGCACCAAGGCCAGAGACTAGCCCAGCTTCAATGAAAGAACTGATGTCAGAGCTTGGCTTCAAAGATACAAAATTCGCGCCAAAACAACTGTTCGAGAAGCTACAAATATTGGTGGAAATAGATGATGAAGAATCAAACAGGAAATCAGTTAAAATATTTTTCCTTATTTTTTTCCACAATGTTGTCTGCGGGTCAAGCGCCGCTATCTTCGCCCGGACAGCTATAATGGTCAAGGACATGGACTATCCAGAAATGGCAAAGATGGATTTCTGCGAGGTAATCGTCGAATGTATTAGGGAAGGAGCCAAGACATGGCAGAAGCACAGGATGTTGCCTCAGGAGGAAAAGAACAAAAAGCACATCAATGGTTTGGCACAGGTACCAGTAATCATGTACCTTGACTCCCAGCTGCTACCAACCGACACAAAAGAAATGCGGAAGATTGCAAAGACAATGGACAAAATCTCATTACCACGAGCAAACCATCTCAAAGAGAGTGACCTAGCGAAAATAGCTAGAGCAGACATGAAAACGGACGGAAAAGCACGACCAGATGACTATGAATTTGGCAAGATACAGGTATAGCTCTGTTGTACATAAATCAGTAATTCCCTTTTTGAAAACAGTTTCCATTCTAATCAACTCCATTCCACCGAAACGATGCAGACATGGAAAGGAACAGCAAAGAGGATCTTCTATACCAGCACAACATCAACTTCGTCTTCAATTCACTAGATAGCAGGAGAACATCGTAAAGAACAGCAACACCAGCACACAACCAAGCTGCTACCACCTCCACCCAAGCGCCGGTGTGAACCACGTATCGGAACCAGTGGAAGCACGGAACCAAACAAAAACATCAGCACAGGACTAGAAGAAAGATTCCAAAGGATAAACAAATTGTTGGAAAAAGTGCTCCATGAAGCAAAACAGCTACCCGCAGTAACCACAAGGGCTAAACACCGATGCAACGAAAAAGAAGAGATATTGGATGAAAAAACAAGGACAAAGTCGTGCAACAAACAATTGCCCTGATGGATTCTCTAGAACAACTCAGACAATTTCAGGACATAGTTTGCACAAGGTACCTCACAGACAACGCGACCCTGCAGACGCTAGAGCAAGCAGTTCCAGCAGCATCAAGTAGACAAGTCGATGCCAGCCGCACGAATGAAATAGTGGCCACAACAGAACAAAGAGAAAGGAGAAAAGGTAAGAAAGAAGAAGAGGACGAAGAGAGGAAGAGAAGAACAAAATCAAGGGACGTGGGCATTGACAAGAAGAAGATAAAGCGGCAAAAACAGGTAAATAAATAGTAATGCATGGTGCCATCCGCAAGCAAAACCCTGTTTTCATACCTCAACTGAAAAGAGTTGTGTCAATGCTTTCAGGAATGTACCAATAGCACGCCAGGCCAAGATGAACTCCAACAGCAGGATGGCGTCAACAACCCCAAAAACAAGAATGAACGCAACAAACAAAGCAACCTCACAACAGACAGTGCTACAACAACAACTACTCCAACACAAGCACAAGATACGATCGACGCCGAACCAAAGGAAGAGGTCAAGATGAACATCCATTTTTCCTTTCAAAACTGGATAGAGTTATAAGTTAACTGACAAACCTTCAACAAAATATAGGCTCAGCTGGAGAACAATCAAGTCAGCAGTCCCATCAACCAAATGCAGGAGGCTCACCCACAATCAACCGTTAGCATAACAAACGACAAAGAAGAAGAAAACAATGAAGAGGAGGTAAAATTCCACAGCCCACTACACCCCACACCGGAAACTCATAATGGCAGGAAAGAAAGTGAACCACAAACTCATATTGTTTGAACTCCAGGTATCACAATCACTGCAAGACCAAGAGACAACCAGTGTTGAAATTGAACCCCATAGTGAACCTCAAACACACGAAGGAGTCACAGAACAGGAAGTTTGTGCACAAGAGATTTCCAGTGCCATGACATTGCAGATCACCATCACGAGTACAAAGGAGAAAACCCAAGACATCCAAGCCAATGAGGAACTAGAGATTGTTATACCTGGCAAAGAAACAGTCGATGCAGGCACAAATAACCCAGTCATCAACACAGAGGTAAAAATTCAACAACAAACCCTTTTCAAACCATTTATGATGTCTGAACTACGTAATACACCCCACCACCGCAATACAACAATTATAAGGCATGTCTGACCCTTTTCTTTGAACAAATGCAGGAAACAAACAAGTACATTGATCTGGAAGATCAAGAAGCAGCGCAACCAAAGGAAACTGGAAAACACACAGAACTTCAAACAACAACATCTGAAGAGGTGAGGTTACAAAGCTGAGGCACAAATGAACTTCAAACTATAATTTCAATTTTTTATTGAACAGGAAGAGGAAGCAAGCAAAAGAACTCGCATAAACATTGAACAAGAAAAAGTAGAGGACAGAACGAGACAAGGAGAAGCCGTAGTTCCAGCAGGAGACAGTCCTGCAAATCCAGAGAAAGAGGTCTTATAAAAAATTGTAACTCAACAATCAGAGATGCACCCATTTCTTAAATACTTTTTCTGTTGGTGCAGGCACAAGAAGCTCAGGAGAGCACCAACAATCAAGACCATCAAACACAACCAGAGGAGCCCAATGAACAACCCAAACATGTTCATCAAACGGTAGACAATAATGCCACTGAAGACCAAGCCACCAAAAATTCAATCACCAAACAACAGCTACCAGAGTCAGCGCCAGCGTCAACGATTGAAAAGGTGAAGTTACGAAACTTGCAAGCATGAAATTATAAAATTGCCGCGTGCACAATTAAATAAACTCCAACCTACCACACCTGTACTCACTCCAATGCACTCTCACTTTGCCACCTCTATATTTGAACAGCTGCAAGAAAAAAACAAGGTCACTGACGATGAACAGCAAAAAAAGAGCAAGAGAAGGACCCAAAAACACCACGCGAAGAACACGTAGAACAATCAGCAGTAACAAGTACAGAGGTGAAAACACATAATACCTATGAATTATCTTATAGTTCAAAAATACGCATTTCACATTTCACTACTTTCCTCAATCACAGAGAGAGGAGACAGATGAGCAAAAGGAGGCCAAAGAAGAAGAGCAAAATGTTCTTCAAACGGCAGACATCAACGTCAAAGAAGACCAAGCGCCAAAATATTCACTCACCAAAAAACCGCAGCAGAGACGGCAGCAGCGACAACGACTGAAAAGGTAAAGTTACATAAGTTGATCCTCTGAAAGTATAAAATAGCTCTGTTGAAGCTCAAATGCACTGCCACTTAGCCACCTGTGTGTTTCAAAAGCTACAAGACAAAAACAACGGCAGCGGCGATGAACTCCAAAAGAGAGAACAGATGAACTCCAAAAAGAACAAGCACAACAGTCAACAGAAGATGCAGCCAAAAAACCTCCACTCAACGAAGAACAACCTAGCAGAACGAACCTGCATTGCTTGTGAGCAGAAAGAACAACATCAATGAAACAAATTTTCTGAGAACAGATGAAGAATTGGAGGAAGAGAGTGGGGTAGGGGGAGGAAGGAGTGGGAATTGGGATAAATTAGAGACCTAAGCATCACCAATGGATGTGGGGGAATGGTTTTGTGGAAGTGAGGAAAGTGGGGATGGAGCACTCTCACGTACCGTACCATCGCTGCACCAACGTGCCAAACTGGACCGGCTGTTTCTCCGGCAAGAAGAGAAAATAAAATAAAATAGAAGAAAAGGGCATCAGTTCATGCATGGTTGAACATCTTCGTCTGGTCCTCGTGCATACGAATCGTATCGTGCATGTGTCTAAATATACGTACGGTGTGTTTCGAAAAATAATAATATAGGAGTACTACGTATGGTGCATGCGGTTTTGCAGGGCGTGCGAAGGATAATTGCACTGACACATAATATACCTAGGGCCTGTCTATGACACATATAGATGTGACATAGTTATGTTTGTGGTCTATATCTTTTGTCCTACTTTTTTTTATTTGTTGTTGTTGCATTATATATTTGTGAGAGCTTAGATGTGACATCTTCAAAAAAACATCTAGATATGAATTAGAAAAACTGATAGGGTTTGTCTAGGGCACATCTATATGTGATATAACTATGCCACATCTAATTTAATGTTCACTCTGTTAGGGTATGTCTAGGGGGCAACTCCAACACGCCGACCCATTTCGTCCACACGCGTCCGTTGAACATCTTCGTTTGGTCTTCGTGCATACGAATCGTATCATGTGTCTAATATACGTATGGCAATATGGCATGGTGTGTTTCGAAAAATAATAATGTAACGTACGTATGGCGCATGCGGTTTTGCAGGGCATGCAAAGGCTAATTGCACTGGCACATAATATACAGTAAGTACGTATGGTGCAACAGCGTCCGTCGGCATGCGCTCCAACAGTCGCCGCCTGCAGCAGCTGTTGCGGATGTTGGAATTAATTAAATGTAATTAAATTAGATAATCCCACATTGTAAGAGAAAGTCGGTTAGCCTATTGCTAACCGTCGCATATCTCCACTCCCGTCTCTCCGAAGAGTCGCGTCGTTTGGATGCGTCTCTTTCAGAGACTAGTAAACTTGCACGTGCAAATGCACGTCTCCACTAATATTACAAACATACAAGACAATTAAAATGCACAAAAAGAATTTTGTTTGCACCAGGTATTGATTCAAGTTGATTGATCAGGGCAGAGCATTGCATTGACAATACCCAACATCAAGTTCTTGTCAATTGGGTAAATGCAAGAGAGCATAATACTTGGTGCAACACTTGAATATACATACAACTAATACTGGTGGAAAGCTCACATACACAAAGCGCAGAGCTTCGCCAGATAAACTTCCACGTGAAAATATGGCAACCCACAATTGCGATATCTCAACATATCACATTACAGACATGTAACACAGCAGTCTAAGAAACACTTTTAATTACACTAACATTTGGGGTATTTGAGATACTTGTCATGAATAATTTCTCACATCAACATCGTTGCAACTTAGCACAATTCATTTTCTTTTCTGCACAAGGACAATCCTATTTCTTCTAACCTGTCTGCTCTATGGATCTTGGAGCTGCAGACAGATGGACACATCTCAGTTCAGAGCATGTTTGTAAGCAAAAATTATACCTAACGATATAATCTACACAAAACTAATGCTCGGACATAAATACTAAAAAACCAATGGCTTAGCAGTTGATGGTGAAAGTACATTACAAGTTGAAGTTTCTGGTTCCAACAAATCCCAGCTATTGGTTTCCGTCAGCTCGTATTAACCAAGGTTTGTGCTTCACTTATAGAGTTCGCCAGTAGAAACTATTTGTGCATACAAGTGTTTTTCAAGCTATAACATTTTAACTTCGGTTCCATTTTCATCCATCACTACACATTTTAATTTCGGTGTGCAGGAAAAAAATACCTTGATGACGATGCTCGGTGCAGAAGAAGTCATCATCATCTAGGTTGACATTGACATACCGTTCATCATAATCCATGAAAAGCATGGGTGCTCCATCTCCATATCCATGATGTTCTCTCGTAGAGTTACTTCTTCATACCTGCAAGAAGCAACACTTTTAGATAGAAATGATACTGCTTTCTTATTCTTATGACTATCATTCTCCATCAAACCATTTTGTACCCATTCTATGCTAGTTTTACAGATGTAAAGTGAAAAGGTGTATGAAAGATCTAACAAACAGAGTCAAACTTTGAATATAACTTGACAACAATGGTACAGTAGCAAGATGTTAAATATCGCATTTGGAGTGCTAACCAACTCCAAAAGGCAAGCAAGTCTGCCCGTTAAACATGACAGAATGTTAAGAAATGTTAATAGTTTTGGAAGGTGTTAAAATCCCCTCTGAACATACATTAAGCGCACAGTTAATTAATCCCACCAATTAGCCCCTAGAAATCTGTACCGCTTTGTCCTCACGAACATTCCACCTGTGCAACCGCCGCACTATCGCTCCTCTGCCCCGTGCTGCGTCCCATGCCTCCGCTCCTCTGCTCCGTGCTCCTAGAAACTATCAAAAGAATGAGAACTTGGCATAATATGGTTGAAACATATATAGTTGAGATTTCATTGGGCTTCATTTTTGTGTGAATGCAAATTAAAGGAGATCTAACATATTTATGGGAATGTTTGATCTTTTTTGCAACTGCAACTAAATAAACAAATTAAAACTAATGCATTTACAGGAATATTTAATCTTTTTAGCCAATCCAACTAAAGCACATCATATCCAAATAGGAAGCACCCTAAAAAATATACTATACAGAACCATCACATGAAAATCTCTAACTTGAGCTGAAAGGTCTAATGTCATGAGTGTACCAAGCAGAGCCTTTATTTTCCAAGCAGAGAGGCTGCAGGGTGCCTTATATGCATTCAACAAAAGAACAGTAGAAGATTTGTCTCAATAGGAAATATTTATCACCAATAGATCTTTTATTGGAGGGGTAAAAATTCTTAATACAGTGGGACACTCTGGAGCACTCCTGCCCATATACTTACGCTAAACTTGTAGCATGTAACACTCATGCAGTACTGTCCATTAGCAAGTATTGTTCTCTTTAAACTTTTCTTATGCTAAAAAATAGATGACTGCAGTTTTGCACAATGCGCTGCTTATCCTATATTCAGGTTCTTCTTGCGTGTGATGACCCAGTTACCTACAGGGCTGGTATGGATTACTAACAGGGTGACATAGTTAACTGCAGAATCATGTTTTACTTTACTAAGTCTAATTGACCAGTACACAATTAGCACTCACATAAATCTATGGTGTTTCACCCAATTAAAAGTGGTTAAGATATAAACGCTCTTATATTTCTTTACAGAGGGAGTATTTTATAAAGTTAACATACATTAGAACTATTGAAAATTGTTAGAATTCAAAGGCCTTGTTCTTAATTTCACTGTGCAGAACTATTGTAGATGCCATTATTTTGTCAAACTGATTAAGGTTTCTCAGCTATATCTAAATAATTTAATTCTGTCATATGCAAATTTCCATTACGGAAAGCTGCAGCATATTTGGACAACCATGTACTGTATTTTGTAGATGAAGAGAAAAAAGAAGCTCTAGCTCATGGGAAAGGATTTCGTTGAGCGCATCAACACATGGCTTCATGGGCCTAATGGGGCAAAAATGAATTGAGTTTTGAATCATTTAACCAAATGATTATTAAGGCTGCTAAATGAATCCTTAGTGTACATCCTTCAATACAAAACGATAATCATACATGGCAAGAACAAACACAAGTAACATGGAAGATAAAAAACTTTCTGGCTTCACTCATTTTCAGTTTAACAGTGCAGTATTCCCGAGTGCAGACTATGCCCATCAAGCCTAAAATAAATCCTATTACCATCATTTCACCACCACACAGTTTTCAAAAGGATTAAAAGAAGCATCTTTTGCATACGACAATTGTAAGCTAGATATTAAGATCTAGGAAGAGTTGCAAAATTCTCCCACTATAGTTATCCTTCCTAGCAACAAGTGACAAACAAATACTTTACAGGAATCGCATTTTCAGGGGAAGCAGCCAATAAATTTTTTACAGAGGGCAGAGGAAGCACTCACTCATGATGGCTTGGCATAGGCCTATACGGTTGTACCATGGCCCTGCTGCCCATGACGAGGAGTTTCCCAAGTAGCCTATCGGCCTGCAAAATCGTCATCAACAGAACGTCAGCCACACCCATGCAGTTAAAAAACATTGCTCGAGTAGAGATCAAATTGAGAAAGAGATCGAAAGGCCAGCACACTACCATCTCGCTCTGGTTCTGTTCCCCGCCTCTCTCCGATGGTGGCAAAAACCCTAGGCGGGCGCGGTTTGTCTCGTCTCAAGGGGAGATGCGGGGCCTGTTCTGTTCCCCGCCTCTCTCCGATGGTGGCAAAAACCCTAGGCGGGCGCGGTTTGTCTCGTCTCAAGGGGAGATGCGGGGCCTGTTCTGTTCCCCGCCTCTCTCCGATGGTGGCAAAAACCCTAGGCGGGCGCGGTTTGTCTCGTCTTAAGGGAGATGCGGGCCTGTTCGTTCCCGCCTCTCTCGATGGTGGCAAAACCCTAGGCGGGCGCGGTTTGTCTCGTCTCAAGGAGAGATGCGGGCCTGTTCGTTCCCGCCTCTCTCCGATGGTGGCAAAACCCTAGGCGGGCGCGGTTTGTCTCGTCTCAAGGGAGATGCGGGGCCTGTTCTGTTCCCCGCCTCTCTCCGATGGTGGCAAAAACCCTAGGCGGGCGCGGTTTGTCTCGTCTCAAGGGGAGATGCGGGGCCTGTGAGCCGGACCAGAGGACTGCAGGGCCGCCGGCCGCGAGGACGAGGAAGATGGGGGCCAAGAGGGATCGCCCCCTCCAACGCCGACGGCAACTGCGGGAATGCATCCTCGAGTAGCTGCGGCAGGTGGCAAAGGGCGTGGCGGGGCGACTCCCGCGCTGGGGAGGCGGCGACCCTGCGGCCCTGGTGGCGGCTCCCATGGCTCCGGCGGTGCGAGGCGGCGGCGAAGGGCGCAGCTGCGGGAGGCGGCGAAGGGCGCGGCGGTGCGGCTAACGGCGGCGAAGGGAGATGAACGGCGTGGGAGGAGGAGGAGGAGGAGATCGTGCGGGAGGCGAATGGCACAGGAGGAGGAGGAGGTCGTGCGGTCGTGCGGGCCAATCGGTTTTTTTTTAACTACGGGCAGATTAGCGATGGATTGTACTGGCGTTGGTAGCGTTAAACACAGAATGATTAAGGGCCATTAGATCTTGACTAGTAAGCTTGCACGTGCAATGCACGTCTCATTTGACTTAAAAGTTTGAATATGCAAAGCTTCAGTAAATTCCAATCCACATATAGCTACTTGTAATTCTACTCTGCAATGATTTGTAACACCTTCAAATTGGGCTATACCAGGATTGCAAAATTCACAGTTGTAGCACGGTTCTATAGTATAGTGAGTAGCTTGTGCTTCAGGGCCCTGACCACAAATCGGTACACTGGAACAACAGACTGGAAACAGTAATAACCATTTGATGACTTGTACATGTGAAATGATGCAAATAATAAGGTGGAGAGAGCATAGAGAAAAGGCCAGACAACATGTGACCTCCATCTGGTAAAGGAAATGGAGGGTCCCTGCCCCCATCTAGAACCATCCGTCATATAGTTTTAGTGTTCAAGTACGTTATTAAACCTTCCAATATGGATTAGACGACATCATCGGCAACCCGTCGTGTGTCCATCGAAAGTATCAATTGGACTACTCTGAAAGGGAAAGATAAAAATCCCCAAGGATTAAATACCTGCGAACAAAACAATATCATAAGAAAAAAAATATTAGACATGCAAAACCAGTACAACTTTTAAAGTATATAGCTAAATTCACATTTATTCTTTACTTTTGTACGTATGAAAAAATGCAATAAGGGTTTTATAGACTTGTGGTACCTCTTCTAGTCGTTTTAGTGACGTGTCCTCAAAAGTATAGCAATTAACCAAAGGCCGGCATGCCTGCAGTGGCGGAGGCAGGATGTTGGGGAGGGCCGGTTGGAGCAGAAAACAAATCAAATGTTGCACTGTTCATATGTTTATTAGGAACAAATCCGTAGTTTTGAGGCTGCTGCTGGGGGCAGGCCCTGCTAGTCATGTGTTTATCGCCATAGAATGTCTGCAAATAAGAACAATTTTTTTATCACTACAATGATTTTGATAGTTGAATTTATCAGTACACATTTAACTGGGAACAGAAATATTTTAGATGATGTACTCCTAATCCCTCATTCGAACAGTTGATTACTTCATTGGTTGACGAACCCAAAAAAAAAGATAGGGGCAAATACATACTATTAAGTCAATTTATGAACCTTGGCAGAGATGGAGATGTTAACTAATAGACTTATATTTGTCAGTTGTGACTGAAATTAGGTAATCCATAGAAGGATCAACTCTAAAAAAATAGCAGAAAAGAGGAATATGGAACATTAGCATGGAGTTTTATAGTCAGAGATCTGATTGTGTATATGACAATTGTTGAATTGCAGTTTGATCTATACCCTAACCACACACATAGCAACAGTGGCAGTGGCTCCAACGTCCTCAAAGGAAGTGAAACTGGGGCTCCGAAATATCCTCGTTTCCTTGTTCTGTGTTCAAGGGCTGCTCGAAAGGGTGGTATTTCCTGAATTAGACAATATCTATTTGATTCATATCAACTCATAGCATGACAGAAAAAGGCTATAAAAAACAGCAGACAAGAAAATGGCATCTAAGCGCTATACCACTCAAACAAATGCTATTTTTGGTATTCCCAACTGCAAGACTACAATGAACCCTGTATCCATCTGTTTATAAATAAGCATTTGTAGCTAAGAATGGATCGATCAAACTGTGACAAAGAAACAAAATTGCGTACATAGTTGTAGCAAGGAACCAAAATCAAAGGGGCTCCAAACGCAGGTTGGGGAAACCTATCAAACTTGCAATCTGAGCAAGCTAAAAAGGCGATGAAATCAATGCTCTCACCTAAAGCAAGGAGGAAGCTTGCATGTGGTTGACAGTGAGGTGCAGAGGTTCTGGTTGTTGAACCAATCACACATGCAAAATTTAGGATTTTCTATTTCATTGTGAAACGCATACCTTCAATATGAAAGAGTGACATTGCAAGACACTGGATATTACAATACATTTTAATTCAGCATCTAGAAATTGTTCTCCCGGTGGCAAACCTGCAGGCATAGAAATATAGGACATCGCAGTGAACAATTTGAATAATATATTGTTATTGAAGTACAGTGAGAGCAAAACATAGCACACAAAGCTTAAATAGCAGACCTGAATATTTCAGCAGGAGTATTCAACTATTAATTGTAAAGACAAATGAACAGGTTTGCATTTCATTGAAGATGCTCTAGCCATAGGGTGAAATTCATTTGAAAATCTGAAAACCCACAGTTGGTAACCATTGCCTACGGAACTGAACACACATATCCAAAACACCAGAAATCTGGTTTCCATAATTCTTTGTGGTACAAGCTAAATTGTAAACTTATTCGTATATTTCATTGCTTATTTGTTTCTACAAAGAAATTTTTGGACACCATTGAGAACATCAGCACTATAAGCGTGTGATGCATACTGTGTATATATTCCTAGAGCATGTGTAAGTATCATGAGTAGGCGTATTTGTCAGATCTTTAAATGGGGAACGCTCGGCTGATCCTAACGCAGACGGACGATGATTCCTCATCTGTGACATGTATTGGGGAACATCGTAAATCAGTAGAATGACAAAACAATTGTACATAGGGATCTTAAGAGTATGTATGCGTCGCTGTTATATAATATTGAGAAACTTAATTCTTAAATCCTAAATCAGTCCAATGACAAAACGATGCTACACAGGGATCTTAAGAGTAGGCATGCGGAGCTGTCACGTAATATTGAGAAGCTCAATTCATAAATATTTGAGTAAATCAAACTGTCAAGTGTTTTAGTAAATCTGAAACTGTGACAAAAAGGACCTCAGATGCAGGGAATGGTGATGAGTGGGAATGGTCTGAACCTGTATATATAAAGTAGGTGTTGTTAGGGAGGAGGCAAAAACAAAAAATATAAAATATTGTGAGTGAGATTGCATAAATATCTTAGATCAGAAAGCTCAGAAGCTTCTGGGTGGTAATTTTCGTGCCACATGAGGAATGTGCAGAATTCTGAGAGCATTGAAAAGGTAGTGACAGCAAACAATTTGTGAACCATACGAAGAGCTTAAATTCTCATAAATCAGATTGAGCTTAAATACTCATAAACCAGACTCTGACCCTTTTAGTGCTGAGTGTGGTATTGGCGTTGGATCATGATAATTCACCTGCGGCAATTGTTCCAGAATAATGGTGGTTAACTTTGTTCACTGTGTGGAAGGATCATCTATGCACTAAAATAATCATAACCAGAAGGATCATGTACGCATCAGATTGTCTTGTGTGGAAGGAACATAACCACAAGCATGCTGTTGAAACAATCCACAGTTCAATGTAAAGAAAACTTACTGGCTGGATTAGGTCGTTGTCGGCAGCAGAGGAGGACACCGCCACCCGGCCGCCCTCATGTTTTTTCGAGTGGCAGCAGAGGAAGGCCGGCGGGATGCTCACGCTCTCCCACCTTGTTGGGGCAGCAGAGGAGGACCGGCGGGCGGCTGCTCACGCTCGCGGCGGAGGAGAAGAGGATGGGCGGGAGGAGGGCGGCGACGGCAGAGGCCGGCGGGCGGTTAGCGATCGTGCGTACAGTTGTTTCTCTCTTTTTTTTGAAGGGCGTGACTGGTTAGCGATCGATTAAGTGCGTGGTTACCGATCGATTAAGGGCGTGGTTGGTAGCGTCAAACACAGAATGATTAAGGGTCATTAGATCTTGATGATGGATGGGTGGGATTGTTTGGATCTGCCCCTCTCTTTCTTTTATAGTGGTAGTAGATAGATAGTAGATGATGGATGGGTATCATCGTTTGGATCTGCCTTCCTCTTTCTTTTATAGTGGTAGTAGATATATATACTGTATATCATCTTCAGAAATAGAACACATAATTTTACTGTTCATTTGTTTCTCCGCAGAGAGCGACTAGGCCATCCCTGACATGGCGGTTACGGACGACCACGGGCCACGGCCATGGTCCATGGAGCACGGCGCATTGCAGTGTGAGGCATGGGAGGCCCCCGGGGAGACCTTGGTGGGCCTCAACTCCATGCCGACTTCTCCCGGAACAGAACCGGATAGCGGCGGAGCGGCGCGGCCGCATCACGCGGCGGAGCGGCGCTCGACTCCGACAGCGACCGGAAGCACCTCACGAGGTGCAAGGCGAGCGGTGGCCGCGACCGCGGACTCCTGGCGCAGTTCTTCTGCGTCGCATAGGCGGTGGCTACCAACGACTGCGAGGCGACCACATCGGTGGCGGCGGCGGCACGGCGACGGGGTGCGACGGCATCGACCACGACGGTGCAAGGAGACAGCCACAGTGCGCAATGGCTGATGCCTGGGCGCGAGGCGCAACGTCGTTTGGGCTGAGGCCGCATCGCCGCGGCCTTTCCCGCAGTGCATGGCGGCAAGGCATCCGCAGCACGCAACGGCGTGACTCGATGACATGGGGTCGGCTGCTGCTAACGGCGGTCGATCGGCTATGAGCAGAGGCGTCTCTGCGCAGCCGTCCAGCCGCCACCGCGTGGCCACGCCGTTGCGCATGCCAACCGCCAATTTGCCTCAGTTTTTCTGTTAATACCCGACATTAACAGAAATTTGCAGATTAACCGTCCAATTGGCAGTTTAGCCAAAGGTTTGGTATTCTCAACACTATTAACCATCCAGTGATTATAAGTATTGCTGATCAAGATGGTGAAAAGTGGATTAGAGGGGATTACTCGATATGATTGTGTATGGAGGTTGGAAAAATGGTTCATCATCTTAACTACTCGCCTCCTCTACTAATTCGATGGATTGACCAAAATATCTTAAAACCTCAAAAGCATCCGTGATATGCTAAACCACCATCGGGTGGGCTGGACCAATAGTCGTATGAGATACAACAAGGCGAGGAAAATGGGCATCAGACAAATAAAAGAAAAACTGATGTGGTGTCACCCACTAGTTTTGGTTGTCCAATTTTCGGCCAGTACTATTTTCATCTTTCTTTTCTGTTTAACTTTTAGCTATGCAGTTTTTCTTTGTACGTGTATTTACAGTAATTTATGATATATTACTGTATTATAAAAGCACATTAATATATCGACATATCCGATTCGGCAATTTGATTATTGCTATATGTTGATGATGCTTGAAAATTAGTTTACTAGAGAGTAAATTAATTGGCATAAAGATTTCATGCAGGATATGTTGGACATATCCAGAATGAATTTGTCGAGTTTGCCTGAATTCCACCATAACCACACCTGCTCAAGGTGCTCAGGGTGCTCCTGCTATAACTAAATAGCGTAGTATGGTGCATTGCACTTCATCTGACATCACCTACACCCTGATCTGTTCAGGGTGGTGATGATACCTGAAGCACATAGGGAATGGGCATCGGTCCAATTCCATGATTTCAGACATTGGCAATATACAACTACTCTGATGTGCATCAAAACGACTGAAAGTTGAGACTGCAGTAGTGCGGTTTTGGATGCCGATCTCATCAAGAAATGCTCTTTACTTTCAATCCTATGAGGATTTTGGGTGAACGATACCATCCACGGTAAAGTAAAGTGGTTCTGATGAGAAGTGGAATAAGAGTGGAGCTCAAAGGGGCAAAAGTCATTTCAATAAAAATGACGATGCTAGCAACTCTGGTGTTTGCTATAAGTATGGTTGTAATTGTATAACTAATTGCAAGGACATTTGATATTTCCAAGCATTTGTGGATCTGCATGCAATCAATTGCCAAGGGAAAGAGGCTCATGGAAACCAATGTGAAGCTTAGCTCACTGGACTTAACGATGATTTCCCTATGGTTAAAATTTCCTAGAAGTTCCTCGGAACATGGGCAACCAGGAGAATGCTCACCAAAAGGAAGGTCCACTACTAAATTAGTGTCGATGACATACTAGTGGACTTCGCTTCTAGTGACATATAATGTATGTATTAGTTCTATATGAGTTCAGCCATATGTTGAAATTGGTTCCTTTCTCTATAGAAGCCTATTGTAATAATCCAATTGAGAAGCAAACATGTTAAGTAGAAACTGGGTCTACTACCATGATGTTAAGGGAGGCATTTCCATACTCCTGAGAAAAGTAGTGGAAGTATCATGGCAATTGCCGTGATGTGGTAATTGTTGGTTCTGGTCAAGCCACAATTACACTCCCTATGGGTACTACATGGTAATCATGGATGCATTGATGTATCTAGATTCTGCTCGTACCTTGCTGAGTTTTAAGGATATCCACTATGGTTTCTATAATGAAACTCGTAATTGAGTGAGGTTGGAACCTACTCATGACTCGCTAAATGGATTTGCATGAAATCCTAGAGTAAAGGTCTTCTATCTTTTGGATTAATATGCTATACATACATTAAATTGGATACGCATTTGGCGTACAAGATAATTTTCTAGAATCTTGATAAGTTTAAGATATGGCATGGTTGCATGTGTCTCCCTGGTATTGGGATGATAAGAAAATTATTAATGGTTCTACTACACACAATCTAATGGTATGAATTTTCCAAATTCATCGGATTATGTATGCACGATATGTGTAGACTGGAAAATTGATCACAAGGCCATCATATCTAAAGATAAAGGATGAGCCAATAGATTTCCTTGTACAGGAGATGCATGTGATCCAATTCAACCATTATATGGAATATTGAGATATTTCATACTGCTTTTGGTTGCATCGGCGAGATGGTCCAATGTGTGTTACTTCTATAAGGAACCATGCTTTTACAAAGCTTATTGCTCAACTCATTAATTTGAGAGCAAATAATCCTGAGCATGGGATAAAGTCCATCAGAATGGATAATGCTGCGAAATTTAGTTCGTGAGCATTTCATGATTACTGCCTAGATTGAGGCATAATTGTGGAGCATATTGGTACTTTGTGTACATACCCAGAGTGATCTTGCGGAATCAATTGTCAAGATGATAAGTTGATAGCAAGATTGCTGCTACAGAATTGTAATCTCCCAACAGCTTGTTGGGGATATGTAGTTTGACATACTGCATAGTTAATACAAATTCGACCAACTGCATATTATACGGTCTCCCCGTTGCAGTTAGTACGTGGAAATGAACAAGTATTTCTCATCTGCGATAACTCGGTTGCGTTGGATACGTACCGATTTCACCACCGCAACGTACATATATGGGCCCTCATAGAGAAACGGGGATCTATGTGAGGTATAATTCTTCGTCAATCATGTACCTAAAGTCTTGAGAATGGGACTTGCTTATGGCCCGGTACGCTGGTTGTATTTTGATGAGGACATTTTTCCGGCATTAGCGGAAGATAAGAACCACATTGACTGCTGAGAAATAGAATGAGATGTGAAGAGACATATAGTCCTTAGATCCACGTACGAATGAATCTGAACTGGAGGTTCAGAATATTATGAATTTGCAAAGTACGGCAAATAGTCTGCCAGTTGCATTTACTGAGTATAAAGGTGTCACAAAGTAAAATGTTCCCATAGTGAATGTGTCAGAGAGAGTAGATGTGACCCATAGGTCCACTCGGCCACCGAAGAGGGGGAGGAATCTGGACACAAGAGGACAAGGCTTCATGAAAGCGTCCAAGGGGAATGAGGAATCCTCAAACAGTAAATGCAGGTCACTTAATGTTGACATTCAACCTATGGTTGAAGGACGTTGGACACATCCACGACCCAGCACGACTGCACACACAAATTTGATGTTGGGGCATCGGAAGACCTTGACTCAATTGTTGTGGGAAATCACAAAGAGTCAAAAGGTAATGATGAAATCTCCACTATGGATATGGATTCAGGAGAATGAAATAATAAAGACTACATTATGTCAAAATTTATTTCTCCTCAAGAATTGCAAAATACCTTGGATTGGATCTAGAACTTAAGCCCATGCATGGCTGAGTGTCTTGGACGCTCTAATTGATCCAAAGGCAGGCAGCAATTGAGGAGGCGCTCGCTCTCAAGAAGAGGGGTATTGACCTGATCACTAATACCCACTCCTATGAATGTGTTTCCGGGGGAGCACAGTTGGTTTTTGTTTATGAGAGGAATAAAAACCAAGAGGTGGTGAGACATGAAGCGAGGCTTGTAGCACATGGGTTCACGCAGAGACCCATCATCATTTATGATGAAACATATTCTCCTATGAGTGGAATAACATTCCGATATTTTATATCATTGGCAGTGAATAATGAATTTGTATATCCAACTGATGGATGTTGTGACTGCATAGCTGTATGAGTCATTTGATTCGAATATCTATGATAGTTCCCGAGGGAACGAAGATTCCGAGTTTAATCGCAACATGTGTTGTGTAAAGCATCAGAAGTCATTATGACTTGAAGTAGTCGGCGATGATGTGGTAGAACCGCTAAGTGAGTTCCTTATTAGAAGGTTACTCAAACATTGATGATTGTTCATGTATGTTCATCAAGAAATCCAAAGAGGGATTTTGTACAATTTCTGTGCATGTTTATGATCTAGTATCATTGTAGCTACACAAGAGATACATGGTACAATCATATCATCTTAAGACGGAGTGTAGGATGTAAGATTTGGTTGAGACCAAACTTTGCTTGAGTTTGGAACTTGAGCATATTCCTTCAGGAATACTTTTTCATCAGTCTACATTTATCCAAACGATTGTTGAAAGTTCAACATGTTCAACATGGATAAGTCATATACATTAAAGAACTATGTTTGAAGATCTCTGGATTACTAGAGATAAGGACCCATTAAGGCCTAATGGCGGTAATGAAGAGATATTTGGACTTGAGTTTCCATAACGTGGTGCAATGAGAGCACGGGTGTATCTAGCAAACTGGACCAGGCATGGTATTTCATTAGCAGTAAATTTATTGGCTAGATACAATTCATCACTGATTAAAAGGCGTTGTGCTGGTGTGAAGAATATTTTTAGATATCTTCTGGACACCATAGATCTTGGTTTGTTTTATGAAAAAAAATCAGGATATGACCATGGTTGGACATTGTGATGCTGGGTATATATTAGATCCCCATAATCCTAGATCACAGACTGGTTTTTGTCTCCTCGAAAGAAGGTGTGGCCTTCTCTGGGAAGTCGAGAAGACAAATTTTAGTGCCTGCATCCACTAGTCATTCTGAAATCGTTGATTTGTATGAAGCATCACACGAATGTATGTGACTTCACAGAATGATGAACTTCGCTAAAGTTCAAGTGGGATTGATTGGTAAAAATCACCCACCATTATCCATGAAGATAGTGTTGTTTGTATTACACAGATGCAGACAGGTTATAAGGAGCAATTACAAAATGTATTGCTCTGAAAGTATTTTCTTCACCATAAGTTAAAGGGAGGTGAGAAGATAAATATTTTGCAAACAAAGTTAAGTCATAATCTCGATTATCATGTTAATGGAACTAGTACGAGATGACTTTATGTTTTGCAAGATTGAGGGGGAATGTACTCCCATATGATAACCTGTTCGAGATCTCTGGATCCTGATATTGCACTCTTTTCCTTTATGAGTTTTTTTCTATATGGTTTCTCATGAAAGGTTTTTAATGAGGCAATAGCAATACAAACATTGTGATATGTCATTTTCTCCTTATTTTCCCACTAGGTTTTTGGAAGGAGTTTTTCATGGCATATTATGTATATCTCTTCATATTTTTCCCGCAGGGTTTTTGGAGGAACGTTTTTCAAGATGATGATTGTACATAGTCACTGTGGAGATTAATGGGAGTGTTGGAATTAATTAAATGTAATTAAATTAGATAATCCCACATTGTAAAAGAAAGTCGGTTAGCCTGTTGCTAACCGTCGCATATCTCCACTCCCGTCTCTCTAAAGAGTCGCGTCGTTTGGATGCGTCTCTTCCAGATATATATACTGTACATCATCTTCAGAAATAGAACACACAGTTTTACTGTTCATTGCTTCTCTTTCGTTTTAGTTTAACAGCGGAACCTGATTGGGCCGTCGACAAACCGGTGCAGCCGTTGTCCACGTCTGCCCGCGAAGCTTTTGGGGTCGTACATAAGGCCCCTCCCAATGCTCCACCTTGTACAGGTGCTAAGCATGCCATGTAGGCGAAAAATCTGATGTGGCAAGACAATTAAGAGAAAAGAGATTGATTTTAACCAATGTCAAGCGCATGAACCTAGGCAAAACATTAAAATGAAGCAAGCCCACCAATGCATGAAAGAGTTTAGTAGCTAAATCATTAAATGAAGGAAGCTTAGCAACAACAAGTTAAGCACCTATGCATTCCGAAACTATTGTTGCTAAAATATTTACTCCCTCCGTCTAGGTGAGTAAGTCACTTTACGAAAACCAGATATTCCCAAATAACCTAGGCGCGTAACATTCATTGTTTTCTTGTTTTCTTCCCACCTCATTTAACCACCCATGCTTTCTCTTCTCTGGCTATTAATTAGGGATTAATTGCTAAATAAACGACCTATGCATGCATAGAAAGAAGGCGCTGGTTAGTCAAGGGAATAAGCCTGCTTGCATGCGAACGCTGCGCTATTAATTAAGAATTGATTGCTGAATTTTTGGCTGGTCATGGGGTACATCTATTGGATGGTTTTCATGTTGATTTTTTGCCTCGCCCAATCCTTAGCCACCTGGGTTGTGGAGCTCCTTCTAATATGACTTACACACCTAGACGGAGGGAGCAACGCATTTAGCACTTCGTCAAAGCACCTGTCCATGGGAAGAGGTCTAAGCGACACAGACGCGGGTGTTCCGGTCCAAGCTAGTCTAGTCCGTCTCTCTCGGGTCAAGCCTGCCGTGCTGGGCGGCATACATACTCCTAGGTGTAGGTGGTGAGTGCTGTTGAGAACGATCGATCTCCACAGATGCGAACGAATGCACAGCTGGGCCGCAGGCAGTGTAGACTAGTACTACTATGAGTAGTACTAGGGTCCTTTCCCTTCCGGCGGCAGCAGTTTGCTCCCACGAGATCACCTAGCCTTGGATGCCCCTTCGTCGTGGTCGTGCCCCTTCTTTCTACACGTGCATGCAGACGGACACTCACCGGGGCGTCAAACAAACAAAGTCTTGTACAATAAGTTCAAGAGTTACTTATATCCGACGACCATTGCGTGTCTCATGCTTATTTTGACACCTTCTCACATGGCTCGATCGATCCTGTCTCTCTTTTGTAGTATCTGGCTGCTAACCTCTCGACTCCCGTGTGGTGTGTCTTCTTGAGAGAAGGAGGCTGAAGCTTCAGCGAGCAGGAATGGGTGTGCCCACTGCGTGGCTGTGTTAGAGATATATCTGGAATACATGTATTTGGTAGTCTAAAATTTGTAATCTGTCTCCTATCTCATCTTCAGCAGAGGCGTCTTGCCTTTCAAGTCTTGTACTCAGTATATACTCGCTCTCGAAGCCCAATTATAATACATCCATCATATTGCGCAACAATCCATCTCTCTCCCTTCTAACTATAATAACTCGCCTTGACAAAACCACGGAATGAACAACCCGCCCTAGGTTGTCATATGAGAAAGTGCGTGATCGTCTGTGGGGACCTCGGTGTAACTGGCCCAAGCCACCGATTTATGTGGGCACGGTGATCCAAGGACAATGTTGAATTAACACAACGAACTGATATCACAAATTACAACCGTACATAAATGATACTATAATCTTACACAAATAAGACCAATATGATCAAGTCTTACACGTCAAAGCCACGTGTGTGAAACTCCAAATGAAACAATGGTGGAAATTTTAACGATAACTTGAGACCTAACCATCATGCCGTAACCCTACAAGCATGTGAGTGGGAAGCACTCTAATTCTACAGACGTCATCAAGAAACTCTTCTTCCGACAGAACTTCTTCCATGTCTGCTGAAATCAACAAGTTTCATACTTGCGTAAACACATCGTTAACTTCATTATATGATGCTAGCTTTTCCAAACCTTTGAAAACATAAGTTGGAATATATAATAAAAACAAGAGCAGTTGTGTGATTCCTACCTCATTGGTCAATCTCCTTTCAAGAAATCCAACCAAGATATTCATAATCCGTTCCAAGTAACAAGTGATCGTGTATGCGGCACTGTCCGCATGGTGTCGCCCCAGAACATTATGTCCATTTTGTTTGAAAACAATTTTGCAAAACCAAAACGTCTAAAAAGCGTGGGCTTACCAGCGTGTTCATAACTATGGACACGCCTATTCAATAGTCTAACGTTATGCAGAGATTGTTCAGTTTACCCACAAAATTTGAGATGCTTATCTGCCAAACACAGGTCGCCACATGTGAAGTACGAGAGGTAAGCACTCGATCAAGACATTTCTCAAATCTAACACTAACATGGAGCCTACCCGATGACATTGGTCCTCGCATCTCAGCCAAATGTGTTCTCCCACAGTTAAACGACCCAAACAAGATCACTCAGTTCTAAAAACATATATTCCAAAAAAAAACACTTACATTTCAAAAAATGGTAATCACACACCTAAAAAAATGTTCATGCAGGGTAAAAAATATGTCCACGCAACTTTATAAAAATGTTCATACCAACTAAAAAATCTTTGTGATATTTAAAAATGTCCACACATGCCCAAAAATATGTTTGCAACATTCTTAAAAATATTTATACAATGTAAAATAATGTTCGATAGTTTTTAGATGTCCTCTACCATTCAAAATAGTGCTCATGACATTTAAAAATAATAATTATGCGTTTCAAAAAATGTTTGTGATACTTTTGAAAACAATTTTAAAATATATTTGAGCCCTTTTAAAATACTGCCATTCGAAATATTGTTCCACATTTATTGAAACTGGTTACATTTATTTAAAAATATGTCCAAACATGTGTTTGTAGTTTGTAATATTCACATAATTTCATAAAGAATGTTTCATATCATTCAAAGAAGTGTTCAATGTGTATTCGAAAATGTTTAACATATAATAAAAAAGTGATCTTTTATTATTATTTTTAAGTTATAAAAAATCACGAAAATACAAAAATTACAACATGTATTAAAAATGGTAGACGTGCTTTGTAAAGATCTGGAAAAGAAAAAGGAAGGATAAGAAACACAAAACATGCACGTACAGAGAAAAATAAAACAATAAAAATAGAAAAATAAAATAAGAAGAAAATTTATGAAAACGGATGGAGAACGGGACTAGTCCAGCCGAAAGAAAAAACAACGAACGTACAGCGGCCGAGCGATCAAACTACCATGGACCGGCCCACTCATAGCACGCTGAACGCAGGATTTATATCCGTCTCTCTATTTCTACTAAAATGCTTCAAGAAAATACAAAATTATTTTAGAATTTAGGAAATATTAGTGAACTACAAAACTGTTCACGAACTTGGGAAAACGTTTGTGAATTAAAAAATGGTCGTAAGTTTGAAAACTATTCCTGAATTCCAAAAAGATGTGAATTTCAAATTATATTTGTGAATTCAAAAAATCTGAGTTTTAAAACCTCGGATTTGGTTTGGGTTAAAAAGTGAAGCTAAAATTATTCAGGAAATCACAAATGATTGTGACTTCAGAAAATATTTACGAATTATAAAATATTTTAAATTTCAGATAATGTTCGTGAATTTTAAAAATGGACCGAATTCATAAAACTATTCACGCATTTTAAAAAATGTCCGCGAGTTCAAAAACTGTTCATGGATTTTAGAAAATATCACTTGTTTGAAAAAACAGAAAATGAAAAATCATATTTAGGTATAACCTTCGGAAAACCGGTGGAGAAACTGACTGCGAAAGCCCGAAAATGGGTCCACCTATGTAGCATCGCTGTAAGACCATACGTGCGCGTTTGCGGGCTAACCGCCGCAGTACGTGGTAAATAGGGATCACCCTTTTTTTAGCTCTGCTATTTCTTACCTGTGACGAGTCCTAACTACGCGTCGGCACAACATTTGAATTAACCGGACGAAATTCATGTAAATCACCCGATATTCATCAAAGTTCGGATGAAAAATAGCACAATTTTTTTAACTTTTTTTTTGTGAATAAGAAAATATGTCTAGTACAACAATGTCTTAAATTCGACTAGAATAATCGGATGTCCAACTAGTTTTTCATCTACGGATTATGCCCTCCGCACATACTTAATCCACACATACTTCCTTTTCAACTTTATCCAACAGTGTGTGCATGTAAATGACCGCCCCTCCGTCCTGTGGTAGATCACGACAGCGCGTACGGGTTACATAATGTGTATGCCAACATTGAGTGAACGAATCAATCAATACATTAAGCAAAAGGAAGCAAAGCTTACGACCTTGTCCTCTGCCGCGTGCAACGGCCACCTTGCCTCCAGCTGACAAACCATGTTACAAAACTTGATGACGCTAGTCTAAATAGCGTACCTGCTATACGATAACGACATCACATCGTACTGTTGAATGATGTACATGCCGCAGGGCGCAATGTGCTTTCGTGCGTGAAATAATTCATGTACTTGTTGCCAGAAGGCCTCCCCTTTGGTCCTGCCTACGAAATCCGAGGATAGGCCCAACCACGCAGCACAACAACTCATCCTGCATAGTGAGTAGCTCATCATTTTTCGTAGTCTAAAAATAGCATACCGTATGAAAATAAGCTCAATGATATATGACCGAACACCTGTGGAGCGTGGTGTCTGCAGTGGACTAGATATCAAACGATCGATTGATTGATCTAGGTGCATCTCGGTCCGGCGAGATATCAAACAATCGATTGATCTAGGTGCATATAAATGCGGCAGATTACATATAAATGCGGCAGATTTTCAATACATTTCGAACATTGAAAATAAAAAGACCCGCCCCTAAACCTACCCTACGGCACGGCGCCCAGCGTCTAAGCCCCTGTCTTTCTCTATCCACCTTCTCCATCATCACCGGCAATAAGACCCGTGAAGTGAAGTGTGGTCTCTGACAAGAAAGAGTAGAATACGGGAGACAGACCTGCTCACATGGGATACCAGGCCCCGCGGCCTCCCGTGGCCTACTCATCTTTGGAGGAGTCCGTGACCTATCCGTCGCTGGTGGACGTGAGGTCCACGATGGAAATGGTAGCGTCCCCGTTGTCGTCGTCCCATCGGGTTGTCTGGTAGTTCGTCGGCAGCGCGCAGGAGGCGCAGTTAACGTTGTTCTTCTTCGTGATCGCCTGGAGCCGCGCCTCGACGGCGGCCGCTTCAAGTGGCCGGCTTGAGCGCGGATGGCATCGTAGATAGCACGCTGCTCTACAGCGAAGTTGGGGTTTGCCGCGGCAACGGCCGCCACGGCCTCCTTGCTCGCCCGCTCGCCGTAGATTTGACCCTCCGCCAGCCAGTGCTGCTGCAGGAGGAACATGTTGTACCGTTGTTCCTCCTGCGCCTGCTGGAATGTTGACAAAGGCGTCGGTGCAGACTGCACCTCCGCCATGGCGGCGTTGTAGTGCGCCTGCGCCTGTTACATGGTGAAGTCGACTTGCACAAGAGGCGCAAGTGTCGGGGTGGCGTCGTCGGAGCCCATCTCCATCGTGCTCTCGTCCTCGTCGCCGGAGACCTCGGACGAACTGCCCGGCAAGCCGGCCTCGATCTGCCTGGCACGTCGGCTCTGCCAGGTGGTGACAAGGTTGGCCACGGTGTGCTTCATCTTCGTGGAAAGGCTGTCCCATGCATAGAGCTTTGCCGTCTGTAGTTATGGTGGATGCAGTGCAAGGGAGAAGTATGGAGAGCGGCTTGTGCTGTGGTGCGGAGTTAGCCGGGTGTGACCGCCTTTAAATAGCGGAGTTAGTCGGGTGTAGCAAGGCGTCCGGGTGCGTTAATGCGCGACACCGGGGTGGGTTTCTCGGCCGGCTAACGGATGGGGCATTGAACTTGTGTGGTAGATATTCGTCTCAACCCTTCCAGCCACGCGTCTTCGGCATTGAACAAGGGCTGACACCGAAGACGCGTCGTGTGATACGTCTCCAACGTATCTATATTTTTTTATTGTTCCATGCTATATTATATTCTGTTTTGGATGTTTAATGGGCTTTATTATACATTTCTATATTATTTTTGGGACTAACCTATTAATCGGAGGCCCAGCCCAAATTGCTGTTTTTTGCCTATTTCAGTGTTTCGCAGAAAAAGAATATCAAACAGAGTCCAAACGGAATGAAACCTTCGGGAACGTGATTTTCGGAACAAACGTGATCCGGAAGACTTGGAGTCTACGTAAAGGATTCAACAAGGAGAGCACGAGGCAGGGGGCGCGCCTACCCCACCCCCCTAGGCGCGCCCTCCACCCTCGTGGGGCCCATATTGCTCCACTGACGTACTTCTTCCTCCTATATATACCTACGTACCCCCAAACCATCAGAGGCATCCACGAAAAACTAATTCCACCGCCGCAACCTTCTGTACCCGTGAGATCCCATCTTGGGGCCTTTTTCGGCGCTCCGCCGGAGGGGGCATTGATCACGGAGGGCTTCTACATCAACACCATAGCCTCTCCGATGATGTGTGAGTAGTTTACCTCAGACCTTCGTGTCCATAGTTATTAGCTAGATGGCTTCTTCTCTCTCTTTGGATCTCAATGCAAAGTTCTTCTCGATTCTCTTGGAGATCTATTGGATGTAATCTTCTTTTGCGGTGTGTTTGTCGAGACCGGTGAATTGTGGGTTTATGATCAAGTTTATCTATTAACAATATTTGAATCTCCTCTGAATTTCTTTATGTATAATTGGTTATCTTTGCAAGTCTCTTCAAATTATCAGTTTGGTTTGGCCTACTAGATTGATCTTTCTTGCAATGGGAGAAGTGCTTAGCTTTGGGTTCAATCTCGCGGTGTCCTTTCCCAGTGACAGCAGGGGCAGCAAGGCACGTATTGTATTGTTGCCATCGAGGATAACAAGATGGGGTTTGTATCGTATTGCATGAGTTTATCCCTCTACATCATGTCATCTTACTTAAAGCATTACTCTGTTCTTATGAACTTAATACTCTAGATGCATGCTGGATAGCGGTCGATGTGTGGAGTAATAGTAGTAGATGCAGGCAGGAGTCGGTCTACTTGTCACGGACGTGATGCCTATATACATGATCATACCTAGATATTCGCATAACTATGCTCAATTCTATCGATTGCTCGACAATAATTTGTTCACCCACCGTAATACTTATGTTTTGAGAGAAGCCCTAGTGAAACCTATGGCCCCGGGTCTATTCTCTATAATATTAACCTTCCAACACTTAGTTATTTCTATTGATGTTTATTTTACTTTGCATCTTTATCATAAAAATACCAAAAATATTATCTTATCATATCTATCAGATCTCACTCTCGTAAGTGAATGTGAAGGGATTGACAACCCCTTTATCGCGTTGGTTGCGAGGTTCTTATTTGTTTGTGTAGGTGCGCGGGACTTGAGCGTGGTATCCTACTGGATTGATACCTTGGTTCTCAAAAACTGAGGGAAATACTTACGCTACTTTACTGCATCACCCTTTTCTCTTCTAGGGAAAACCAACGCAATGCTCAAGAGGTAGCAAGAAGGATTTCTGGTGCCGTTGCCGGGGAGATTCACGCCAAGTCAAGTCAAGACAAGACATACTAAGTACCCATCACAAACTCTTATCCATCGCATTACATTATTTGCCATTTGCCTCTCGTTTTCCTCT
Organism: Aegilops longissima; assembly: GCA_021605205.1. Classification (NCBI taxonomy): domain Eukaryota; kingdom Viridiplantae; phylum Streptophyta; class Magnoliopsida; order Poales; family Poaceae; genus Aegilops; species Aegilops longissima. Next base: position 147,773 of record JAHIAM010004080.1, on the reverse strand, counting down.
CCCCACTTCACCCTTGCCGCTTTATTCGCCTCTCTTTTCCGTTCGTCTCTTTCTCGCTTTCGCTTCTTGTTTGCTTGTGTGTTGGATTGCTTGCTTGTTACGATGGCTCAACATAATACTAAATTGTGTGACTTTACCAATACCAACAACAATGATTTTCTTAGCACTCCGATTGCTCCTCTTACCGATGCTGAATCTTGTGAAATTAATGATGCTTTGTTGAATATTGTCATGAAAGATCAATTCGCCGGCCTTCCTAGTGAAGATGCCGCTACCCATCTAAATAGCTTCGTTGATTTGTGTGATATGCAAAAGAAAAAAGATGTGGACAATGATATTGTTAAATTGAAGCTATTTCCTTTTTCTCTTAGAGATCGTGCTAAAGTTTGGTTTTCGTCTTTAACTAAAAATAGTATTGATTCATGGAATAAGTGCAAAGATGCTTTTATCTCTAAGTATTTTCCTCCCGCTAAAATTATCTCTCTTAGAAATGATATCATGAATTTTAAGAAACTTGATCATTAACATGTTGCACAAGCTTGGGAGAGGATGAAATTAATGATACGTAATTTCCCTACACATTGTTTGAATCTTTGGATGATTATACAAAAAATTTATGCCGGATTGAATTTTGCTTCTAGAAATCTTTTAGATTCGGCCGCGGGAGGCACTTTTATGAAAATCACTTTAGGAGAAGCTATTAAACACCTAGATAATATTATGGTTAATTATTCTCAATGGCACACCGAAAGATCTACTAATAAAAAAGTGCATGAGATAGAAGAATTAATGTTTTGAGTGAAAAGATGGATGAACTCATGAAATTATTTGCTACTAAAAGTGTTTTTTCTGATCCTAATGATATGCCTTTGTCTACTTTGATTGAGAATAATAATGAATCTATGGATGTGAAATTTTTTGGTAGGAATAATTTTGGTAACAATGCGTATAGAGGAAACTATAATCCTAGGCCGTTCCGAGTAATTCCTCTAATAATTATGGTAATTCCTACAATAATTCTTATGGAAATTTTAATAAGATGCCTTCTGAATTTGAGACTAGTGTTAAGGACTTTATGAATTCGCAAAAGAATTTCAATGCTTTGCTTGAAGAAAAATTGCTTAAAGTTGATGAATTGGCTAGGAACGTTGATAGAATTCCTCTTGATGTTGATTCCTTGAAACTTAGATCTATTCCACCTAAGCATGATATCAATGAGTCTCTCAAAGCCATGAGAATTTCCATTGATGAGTGCTAAGAAAGAACCGCTAGGATGCGTGCTAAGAAAGATTGCTTTGTGAAAGCGTGTTCTTCTAATTTTATGAGAATAAAGATGAAGATCTAAAAGTTATTGATGTGTCCCCTATTAAATCTTTGTTTTGCAATATGAATCTTGATAATGATGGGACTGAATATGAGCCACCTTTACCTAGAAGGTGTTTCAAAAAATTGGAGTTTTTAGATCTTGATTCTAAAATTTGTAAAAGTGGGATTGAAGAAGTCAAAACTTTAGATATCAATGAACCCACTATTTTGGATTTCAAGGAATTTAATTATGATAATTTCTCTTTGATAGATTGTATTTCCTTGTTGCAATCCGTGCTAAATTCTCCTCATGCTTATAGTCAACATAAAGCTTTTACCAAACATATCGTTGATACTTTGATGCAATCTTATGAAGAAAAACTTGAGTTGGAAGTTTCTATCCCTAGAAAACTTTATGATGAATGGGAACCTACTATTAAAATTAAAATTAAAGATCATGAATGCTATGCTTTGTGTGATTTGGGTGCTAGTGTTTCCGCGATTCCAAAAACTTTGTGTGATTTATTAGGTTTTCGCGAATTTGATGATTGCTCTTTAAACTTACACCTTGCGGATTCTACTATCAAGAAACCTATGGGAAGAATTAATGATATTCTTATTGTTTCATATAGGAATTATGTGCCCGTAGATTTTATTGTTCTTGATATAGATTGCAATCCTTCATGTCCTATTATTCTTGGTAGACCTTTCCTTAAAACGATTGGTGCAATTATTGATATGAAGGAAGGGAATATTAGATTCCAATTTCCGTTAAGGAAATGCATGAAACACTTACCTAGAAAGAAAATCAAATTACCTTATGAATCTATTATGAGAGCCACTTATTGATTGCCTACCAAAGATGGCAATACTTAGATCTATCCTCGCTTTTATGCCTAGCTAGGGGCGTAAAACGATAGCGCTTGGTGGGAGGCAACCCAATTTTATTTTTAGTTTTTTGCTTTTTGCTTCGTTTTAGGAATAAATATTTGATCTAGCATCTGGTTAGATTTGTTTTTTTGTTTTAGTTAGTGTTTGTGCCAAGTTAAACCTATAGGATCTTCTTGGATGATAGTTATTTGATCTTGCTGAAAATTCCTGAAACTTTCTGTTCACGAAACAATTGTTAAAAATTACCAGAACGTGATATAATATTGATTCCAATTACAGCAGATCAATAAACAAATTATTTAGGCTTCCTATTTTGGATGAATTTTTAGAGTTCCAGAAGTTTACGTTAGTTACAGATTACTACAGACTGTTTTGTTTTTGACAGATTCTGTTTTTCGTGTGTTGTTTGCTTATTTTGATGAATCTGTGGCTAATAAAATAGTTTATAAACCATAGAGAAGTTGGAATACAGTAGGTTTAACACCAATATAAATAAAGAATGAGTTCAATACAGTACCTTGAAATGGTGTTTTGTTTTGTTTTGCTAACGGAGCTCACGAGATTTTCTGTTAAGTTTTGTGTTGTGAAGTTTTCAAGTTTTGGGTAAAAGATTTGATGGACTATGGAACAAGGAGTGGCAAGAGCCTAAGCTTGGGGATTCCCATGGCACCCCAAGATAATCTAAGGACACCAAAAATCCAAAGCTTGGGGATGCCCCGGAAGGCATCCCCTCTTTTGTCTTCGTCCATCGGTAACTTTACTTGGAGCTATATTTTTATTAACCACATGATATGTGTTTTGCTTGGAGCGTCTTGTATGATTTGAGTCTTTATTTGTTAGTTTTCCACAATCATCCTTGATGTACACACCTTTTGAGAGAGACACACTTGATTCGGAATTTATTAGAATACTCTATGTGCTTCACTTATATCTTTTGAGCTATATAGTTTTGCTCTAGTGCTTCACTTATATCTTTTAGAGCACGGTGGTGGATTTGTTTTATATAAACTATTGTTCTCTCATGCTTCACTTATATTATTTTGAGAGTCCTACAAAACAACGTGGTAATTTTCTTTAATTATGATAGGCATCCAAGATTAGAATTTTTTTCTTATGAGTGTGTTGAATACTATGAGAAGTTTGATGTTTGATAATTGATTTGAGATATGAAGATGGTAATATTAGAGTCATGCTAGTTGAGTAGTTGTGAATTTGAGAAATACTTGTGTTAAAGTTTGTGATTCCCGTAGCATGCACTTATGCTGAACCGTTATGTGATGAAGTCGGAGCATGATTTATTTATTGATTGTCTTCCTTATGAGTGGCGGTCGGGGAGAGCGATGGTCTTTTCCTACCAATCTATCCCCCTAGGAGCATGCACAGAATACATTGCTTTGATAATTTGTAGATTTTTGCAACAAGTATATGAGTTCTTTATGACTAATGTTGAGTCCATGGATTATACGCACTCTCATCCTTCCACAATTGCTAGCCTCTCTAATACCGCACACTTTTCGCCGGTATCATAAACCCACCATATACCTTCCTCAAAACAGCCACCATACCTACCTATCATGGCATTTCCATAGCCATTCCGAGATATATTGCCATGCAACTTACCACCGTTCCGTTTACTATGACATGCTTCATCATTGTCATATTGCTTTGCATGATCATGTAGTCGACATCGTATTTGTAGCAAAGCCACCGTTCATAATTTTTTATACATGTCACTCTTGATTCATTGCATATCTCGGTACTCCGCCGGAGGCATTCACATAGAGTCATTTTGTTGTTCTACGTATTGAGTTGTAATTCTTGAGTTGTAAGTAAATAAAATTGTGATGATCATCATTATTAGAGCATTGTCCCAAGTGAGGAAAGGATGATGGAGACTATGATTCCCCCATAAGTCGGGATGAGACTCCGGACTAAAAAAAAGAGAAAGGCCAAAAAAAGGGAAGAGAAAAGGCCAAAGAAAAAAATGAGAGAAAAAGAGAGAAGGGACAATGCTACTATCCTTTTACCACATTTGTGCTTCAAAGTAGCACCATGATCTTCATGATAGAGAGTCTCTCATGTTGTCATTTTCATATACTAGTGGGAAATTTTCATTATAGAACTTGGCTTGTATATTCCAATGATGGGCTTCCTTAAAATGCCCTAGGTCTTCGTGAGCAAGCGAGTTGGATGTAGCTCTAGTGCATCCATTGCATGGCAATCCCTACTCACTTACATTGATATCTATTAATGGGCATCTCCATAGCCCGTTGATACGCCTAGTTGATGTGAGACTATCTTCTCCTTGTTTGTCTTCTCCACAATCACTATTTTATTCCACATATAATGCTATGTCCATGGATCACGCTCATGTATTGCGTGAAGATTGAAAAAGTTTGAGAACACCAAAAGTATGAAACAATTTCTTGGCTTGTCATCGGGGTTGTGCATGATTAAATACTTTGTGTGATGAAGATAGAGCATAGCTAGACTATATGATTTTGTATGGATAACTTTCTTTGGCCATGTTATTTTGAGAAGACATAATTGCTTAGTTAGTATGCTTGAAGTATTATTATTTTTATGTCAATATTAAACTTTTGTCTTGAATCTTTCGGATCTGAACATTCATACCACAATTAAGAGAATTACATTGAAAATTATGCCAAGTAGCATTCCACATCAAAAATTCTGTTTTTATCATTTACCTACTCGAGGACGAGCAGGAATTAAGCTTGGGGATGCTTGATACGTCTCCAACGTATCTATAATTTTTGTTTGTTCCATGCTATATTATATTCTGTTTTGGATGTTTAATGGGCTTTATTATACACTTTTATATTATTTTTGGGACTAACCTATTAACCGGAGACCCAACTCAAATTGTTGTTTTTTTGCCTATTTCAGTGTTTCGCAGAAAAAGAATATCAAACAGAGTCCAAACGGAATGAAACCTTCGGGAACGTGATTTTCGGAACAAACATGATCCAGAGGACTTGGATAACAAACGTGATCTCAATACAAAGTTCTCCTCATTCTCTTGGAGATCTATTCGATGTAATCTTCTTTTGCGGTGTGTTTGTCGAGACCGATGAATTGTGGGTTTATGATCAAGTTTATCTATGAACAATATTTGAATCTCCTCTGAATTCTTTTATGTATGATTGGTTATCTTTGCAAGTCTCTTCAAATTATCAGTTTGGTTTGGCCTACTAGATTGATCTTTCTTGCAATGGGAGAAGTGCTTAGCTTTGGGTTCAATCTTGCGGTGTCCTTTCCCAGTAACAGCAGGGACAACAAGGCATGTATTGTATTGTTGCCATCGAGGATAACAAGATGGGGTTTATATCATATTGCATGAGTTTATCCCTCTACATCATGTCATCTTACTCAAAGCATTACTCTGTTCTTATGAACTTAATACTCTAGATGCATGTTGGATAGCAGTCGATGTGTGGAGTAATCGTAGTAGATGCAGGCAGGAGTCGGTCTACTTGTCACGGACGTGATGCCTATATACATGATCATACCTAGATATTCTCATAACTATACTCTTTTTGGTTCTAGTACTTCTCAACATCAACCACTGAACCACTTTACCCGCAAAAAAAAAAAAACAAAACAAAAAAAAACCACTGAACAACTTAACGCCATACTTGTGCGTAACCAAATACTACAAGGTGTGCTTTTGGCTCGTGTTTGGGTTCAATACTAGTACTATTCCAAATGATGCAATAAGGTCCAATAATTTCTGAAGTGTGTTGGATCAGTGTAGATTACCTCACAATTGCATATTTAACCTAATAGAAGACTTTTAATACCCACTTAGGAGGTCTCTTTGAATTGTATATGACTTTCATAGGAATTCTGAATGATTACAACTCTAAGAAATCCTTTCTATGAAAACCCTTTGGATCAATGGTTTGGAGTTATCAAATTGCTATGAAAATTCATTCCTATTCCCCTTTTTTTTAGTGCACCATAAAGGAGGTTGCTGCAGAATTCTTGCAGGCTTCCACGATACGTGACATTTAAATCATGCGTCTTCCCCATTTATATGTTTTCATATTCCTAAAATCCAAATAGGTTCTTAATCCTTTGTTCGGGTTTCCTCTCTACACAAAGAGCCCAAGCCAAAGACTAACACAAAGAGGCATGTCCCGAGGGTTCCATAAACCTAGCTCATGACCTTGCTTGTATTTTCGCTATCGCCAAGGTGGACCCGAGGCACGTCCCTCACCATTTCTCCTTACACAAGGCGCTTGAGATCGGGGAATACGACACTATCTTCATAAATGAGATTTGGGATGTTGCCCACTCGCTCATCATTTCATCGATCGACTCCACTGCGCTAATCCAACCCACTGTCATTCGCGTGCGGCGAGCACCTGTGCAGGACTTCACCTATCCCAAGCTCTCGGTGGAGTACGTGAAGGAAATATTCCCTAGAGGCAATAATAAAGTTATTATTTATTTCCTTATTTCATGATAAATGTTTATTGTTCATGCTAGAATTGTATTAACCGGAAACATAATACATGTGTGAATACATAGACAAACAGAGTGTCACTAGTATGCCTCTACTAGACTAGCTTGTTAATCAAAGATGGTTAAGTTTCCTAACCATAGACAAAGGAGTTGTCATTTGATTAACAATGTCACATCATTGGTTGAATGATCTGATTGACATGACCCATTCCATTAGCTTAGCACCCGATCGCTTAGTATGTTGCTATTGCTTTTATCCATGACTTATACATGTTCCTATAACTATGAGATTATGCAACTCCGCTTAACGGAGGAACACTTTGGTACAACCAAACGTCACAACGTGAATCGGGTGATTATAAAGGAGTACTACAGGTGTCTCCAAAGGCGATGTTGGGTTGGCGATTTTTGAGATTAGGATTTGTCACTCCGATTGTCGGAGAGGTATCTCTGGGCCCTCTCGGTAATGCACATCACTAAGCCTTGCAAGCATTACAACTAATGAGTTAGCTGTGAGATGATGTATTACGGAACGAGTAAAGAGACTTGCCAAGAATGAGATTGAACTAGGTATTGGATACCGACGATCGAATCTCGGGCAAGTAACATACCGATGACAAAGGGAACAACGATGTTGTTATGCGGTCTGACCGATAAAGATCTTCGTAGAATATGTAGGAGCCAATATGGGCATCCAGGTCCCGCTATTGGTTATTGACCGAGACGGTCTCGGTCATGTCTACATTGTTCTCGAACCGTAGGGTCCGCACGCTTAAGGTTTCGATGACGGTTATATTATGAGTTTGTGTATTTTGATGTACCGAAGGAGTTCGGAGTCCCGGATGTGATCACGGACATGACGAGGAGTCTCGAAATGGTCGAGACATAAAGATTGATATATTGACGGCTATATTCGGACACGGAAAGGTTCCGAAGTTTCCGGAGAAAACCGGAGTGCCGGAGGGGTTACCGGAACCCCCCGGGGAAGTAATGGGCCTTATTGGGCCAAGAGGGGAGAGAGAGGGCCGCACCAGGAGGTGGCGCGCCCCCCATGGGGAGTCCGAATAGGACAAGGAGGGGCGCGCCCCCTTTCCTCTCTCCTCTCCTCTTTCTTTCTTCCCCTTCCTCCTTCCTAGTTGGACTAGGAAAGGGAGTCCTACTCCCACTAGGAGGAGGACTCCCCCTCCTGGCGCGCCTCCTAGGGCCGGCCGGCCCTCCCCTTGCTCCTTTATATCACAGGGGCAGGGGGCACCCTAGAACACACAAGTTGATCCTTGAGATCGCTCCTTAGCCGTGTCGGTGCCCCCTCCACCATATTCCACCTCGGTCATATCGTAGCGGTGCTTAGGCGAAGCCTGCGTCGATAGAACATCAAGATCGTCCACCACGCCGTCGTCTTGACGGAACTCTCTCTCCCGGAGCTTTGCTGGATCGGAGCTGAGGAGCGCCACCGAGCTGTACGTGTGTCAAGAACTCGGAGGCGCCGAGTAACGGCGCTGGGATCGGTTGGATCGCGAGGAGAACGTCGACTACTTCCTCTACGCCAGATCGCTTCCGCTTCGGTCTCACGAGGGTACGTAGACAACACTCTCCCTCTCGTTGCTATGCATCACCATGATCTTGCGTGTGCGTAGGAAATTTTTGAAATTACTACGCTCCCCAACAAAGGCATCCGAGCCTAGGTTTTTATGGTTTGATGTTTTGCACGAGTAGAACACAAGTGAGTTGTGGGCGATACAAGTCATACTGCCTACCAGCATGTCATACTTTGGTTCAGCGGTATTGTGAGATGAAGCGGCCCGGACCGACATTACGCGACGCTTACGCGAGACTGGTTTCACTGCTACGAGCACTCGTGCTTAAAGGTGGCTGGCGGGTGTCTGTCTCTCTCACTTTAGTTGAACCGAGTGTGGCTGCGCCCGGTCCTTGAGAAGGTTAAAGCGAGTCTATTTGACGAAGTATCGTTGTGGTCTTGATGCGTAGGTGAGATTGGTTCTTGCTTAAGCCCGTAGCAGCCACGTAAAATTTGCAACAACAAAGTAGAGGACGCCTAACTTGTTTTTGCAGGGCATGTTGTGATGTGATATGGTCAAGACGTGATGCTATATTTATTGTATGAGATGATCATGTTTTGTAACCGGTTATCGGCAATCGGCTGGAGCCATATGGTTGTCGCTTATTGTATGAAATGCAACGCCTACATAATTGCTTTACTTTATCACTAAGCGGTAGCGATAGTCGAGAAGCAATAGATGGCGAAACGACAACGATGCTACGATGGAGATCAAGGTGTCGCGCCGGTGACGATGGTGATCACGACGGTTCTTGGAGATGGAGATCACAAGCACAAGATGATGATGGCCATATCATATCACTTATATTGATTGCATGTGATGTTTATCCTTTATGCATCTTATTTTGCTTTGATTGACGGTAGCATTTTAAGATGATCTCTCACTAAAATTATCAAGTAGTGTTCTCCCGAGTATGCACCGTTGCCAAAGTTCGTCGTGTCGAGACACCACGTGATGATCGGGTGTGATAAGCTCTCGTCCATCTACAACGGGTGCAAGCCAGTTTTGCACACGCAGAATACTCAGGTTATACTTGACGAGCCTAGCATATGCAGATATGGCTTCGGAACACGGAGACTGGAAGGTCGAGCGTGAATCATATAGTAGATGTGATCAACATAAGATGTTCACCATTGAAAACTACTCCATCTCACGTGATGATCGGTTATGGTTTAGTTGATTTGGATCACGTGATCACTTAGATGACTAGAGAGATGTCTGTCTAAGTGGGAGTTCTTAAGTAATATGATTAATTGAACTTAAATTTATCATGAACTTAGTACCGATAGTATCTTGCTTGTCTATGTTTGTTTATAGATAGATGGCTCGTGATGTTGTTCCGTTGAATTTTAATGCGCCCTTGAGAAAGCAAAGTTGAAAGATGATGGTAGCAATTACACGGACTGGGTCCGTAACTTGAGGATTATCCTCATTGCTGCACGTAAGAGTTACGTCTGGATGCACCGCTAGGTGCCAGACTCGCCTTGATGTAACCGACGACGTTAAGAACGTCTGCGAGCAAAGCGATGACTACTCTATAGTTCAGTGTGCCATGCTTTACGGCTTAGAACTGGTCTTCAACGACGCTTTTGAACGTCATGAAGCATATGAGATGTTCCAGAGTTGAAGTTGATATTTCAACAGAATGCCCGGATTGAGAGATATGAAGTCTCCAATAAGTTCTATAGCTGCAAGATGGAAGAGAATGGGTCATCGGTGAGCACATACTCGTAATGTCCGGGTATTACAATCACTTGACTCAACCGGGAGTTACTCTTCCGGATGATTGTGTCATTGATGAATTCTTCAATCACCGCCACCAAGCTACAAAGGCTTCGTGATGAACTATAATATGCAAGGGTTAGTAAAGACTATGCTCGAGCTCTTCGCAATGCTAAAGGCTGCGGAGGTAGAAATCAAGAAGGAGCATCAAGTGTTGATGGTCAATAAGACCACTAGTTTCAAGAAGAAAGGCAAAGGGAAGAAGAAGGAACTTCAAGAAGAACAGCAAACAAGTTGCTGCTCAGAGAAGAAACCCAAGTCTGGACCTAAACCTGAAACTGAGTGCTTCTCCGCAAGCGGACTGGTCACCGAAGCGGAACTGCCCCAAGTATTTGGCGGATAAGAAGGATGGCAAGGTGAACAAAGGTATATGTGATATACATGTTATTGATGTGTACCTTACTAGAGCTCGCAGAGCACTGGTATTTGATACTGGTTCTGCTGCTAATATTTGCAACTCAAACAGGACTACGGATTGCTTAACACCGGCAAAGGACGAGGTGACGATGCGCGTGGGAAATGGTTCCAAAGTCGATATAATCGCGGTCGGCACGCTACCTCTACATCTACCTTCGGGATTAGTTTTAGACCTAAATAATTGTTATTTGGTGCTAGCGTTGAGCATGAACATTATATCTGGATCTTGTTTGATGCGAGACGGTTATTCATTTAAATCGAGAATAATGGTTGTTCTATTTATATGAATAATATCTTTTATGGTCATGCACCCTTGAAGAGTGGTCTATTTTAATGAATCTCGATAGTAGTGATACACATATTCATAATGTTGAAACCAAAAATGCAGAGTTGATAATGATAGTGCAACTTATTTGTGGCACTTGCCGTTTAGGTCATATCGGTATAAAGCGCATGAAGAAACTCCATATCGATGGACTTTTGGAGTCACTTGATTATGAATCACTTGGCACTTATGAACCGTGCCTCATGGGCAAGATGACTAAAACCCGTTCTCCGTACTATGGAGAGAGCAACAGATTTGTTGGAAATCATACATACAGATGTATGTGGTCCGATGAATGTTGAGGCTCGTGGCGGATATCGTTATTTTCTCACCTTCACAGATGATTTAAGCAGATATGGGTATATCTACTTAATGAAACATAAGTCTGAAACATTTGAAAAGTTCAAAGAATTTCAGAGTGAAGTTGAAAATCATCGTAATAAGAAAATAAAGTTTCTACGATCTGATCGTGGAGGCGAATATTTGAGTTACGAGTTTGGTCTACATTTGAAACAATGCGGAATAGTTTCGCAACTCACGCCACCCGGAACACCACAGCGCAATGGTGTGTCCGAACGTCGTAATCGCACTTTACTAGATATGGTGCGATCTATGATGTCTCTTACAGATTTACCGCTATCGTTTCGGGGTTATGCTCTTGAGACGACCGCATTCACGCTGAATAGAACACCGTCAAAATCCTTTGAGACGACACCTTTTGAACTATGGTTTAGCAAGAAACCAAAGTTGTCGTTTCTTAAAGTTTGGGGATGCGATGCTTATGTGAAAAAGCTTCAACCTGATAAGCTCGAACCTAAATCGGAGAAATGTGTCTTCATAAGATACCCAAAGGAGATAGTTGGGTACACCTTCTATCACAGATCCGAAGGCAAGACATTTGTTGCTAAGAATGGATCCTTTCTAGAGAAGGAGTTTCTCTCGAAAGAAGTGAGTGGGAGGAAAGTAGAACTTGATGAGGTAACTGTACCTTCTCCCTTATTTGAAAGTAGTTTATCACGAAACCGGTTTCGCGACATCTACACCATATAGTGAGGAAGTTAATGATGTTGATCATGAAACTTCGATCAAGTTACTACAGAAACCTCGTAGATCAACCAGAGTAAGATCCGCACAGAGTGGTATGTTAATCCTGTTCGGAAGTCATGCTACTAGATCATGATGAACCTACGAACTATGAAGAAGCGATGGTGAGCCCAGATTCCATAAAATGGCTTGAGGCCATGAAATCTGAGATGGGATCCATGTATGAAAACAAAGTGTGGACTTTGGTTGACTTGCCCGAGGGTCGGCAAGCAATAGAAAACAAGTGGATCTTCAAGAAGAAGACCGACGACGGTAATATTATCGTCTACAAAGCTCGACTTGTCGCAAAGGGTTTTCGACAAGTTCAAGGGATTGACTACGATGAGACCTTCTCACCAGTAGCGATGCTTAAGTCTGTCCGAATCATGTTAGCAATTGCCGCATTTCATGATTATGAAATTTGGCAAATGGATGTAAAGACTGCTTTCTGAATGGATTTCGGAAGAAGAGTTGTATATGATGCAACCAGAAGGTTTTATCGATCCAAAGGAGCTAACAAAGTGTGCAAGCTCCAGCGATCCATTTATGGACTGGTGCAAGCATCTCGAGTTGGAATAAACGCTTTGATAGTGTGATCAAAGCATTTGGGTTTATATGAGACTTTTGGAGAAGCCTGTATTTACAAGAAAGTGAGTGGGAGCTCTATAGCATTTCGATATTATATGTAGATGACATATTACTAATCGGAAATGATATAGAATTTCTGATAGCATAAAGGATACTTGAATAAGAGTTTTCGATGAAGGACCACGGTGAAGCTGCTTACATATTGGGCATCAAAATCTATAGAGATAGATCAAGACGCTTAATTGGACTTTCACAAAGCACATACCTTGACAAAATTTTGAAGAAGTTCAAAATGGATCAAGCAAAGAAAGGGTTCTTGCCTGTGTTACAAGGTGTGAAGTTGAGTAAGACTCAATGCCCGACCACCGCAGAAGATAGAGAGAAATGAAAGATGTTCCTATGCCTCAGCCATAGGCTCTATCATGTATGCAATGCTGTGTACCGACCTGATGTGTGCCTTGCTATAAGCTTAGCAGGAGGTACCAAAGTAATCCAGAGTGGATCATCGGACAGCGGTCAAGAACATCCCGAAATACCGAAAAGGACTAAGGATATGTTTCTCGATATGGAGGTGACAAAGAGCTCATCGTAAACGGTTACGTTGATGCAAGCTTTGACACGATCCGGACGATTCTAAATCGCAAACCGGATACGATTTACACTAAACGGAGGAGCTGTCGGTTGGTGCAGTTCTAAACAAAGCGTCGTGGCGGGATCTACATGTGAAGCGGAATGCATAGCAGCTTCGGAAGCAGCTAATGAAGGAGTCGGATGAAGGAGTTCATATCCGATCTAGGTGTCATACCTAGTGCATCGGGTCCAATGAAAATCTTTTGTGACAATATTGGATCAATTGCTTTAGCAAAGGAATCCAGATTTCACAAGAGAACCAAACACATCAAGAGACGCTTCAATTCCATCCGGACTTAGTCCGTGGGAGACATAGAGATTTGCAAGATACATACGGATCTGAATGTAGCAGACCGCTGACTAAGCCTCTTCCACGAGCAAAACATGATCAGCACCAAGACTCCATGGGTGTTAGAATCATTACTATGTAATCTAGATTATTGACTCTAGTGCAAGTGGGAGATCAAGGAAATATGCCCTAGAGGCAATAATAAAGTTATTATTTATTTCCTTATTTCATGATAAATGTTTATTGTTCATGCTAGAATTGTATTAACCGGAAACATAATACATGTGTGAATACATAGACAAACAGAGTGTCACTAGTATGCCTCTACTAGACTAGCTTGTTAATCAAAGATGGTTAAGTTTCCTACCATAGACAAAGGAGTTGTCATTTGATTAACAAGGTCACATCATTGGTTGAATGATCTGATTGACATGACCCATTCCATTAGCTTAGCACCCGATCGTTTAGTATGTTGCTATTGCTTTTATCCATGACTTATACATGTTCCTATAACTATGAGATTATGCAACTCCGTTTACGGAGGAACACTTTGGTACAACCAAACGTCACAACGTAATCGGGTGATTATAAAGGAGTACTACAGTGTCTCCAAAGGCGATGTTGGGTTGGCGATTTCGAGATTAGGATTTGTCACTCCGATTGTCGGAGAGGTATCTCTGGCCCTCTCGGTAATGCACATCACTAAGCCTTGCAAGCATTACAACTAATGAGTTAGCTGTGAGATGATGTATTACGGAACGAGTAAAGAGACTTGCCAAGAACTAGATTGAACTAGGTATTGGATACCGACGATCGAATCTCGGGCAAGTAACATACCGATGACAAAGGGAACAACGATGTTGTTATGCGGTCCGACCGATAAAGATCTTCGAGAATATGTAGGAGCCAATATGGGCATCCAGGTCCCGCTATTGGTTATTGACCGGAGACGTGTCTCGGTCATGTCTACATTGTTCTCGAACCGTAGGGTCCGCACGCTTAAGGTTTCGATGACGGTTATATTATGAGTTTGTGTATTTTGATGTACCAAGGAGTTCGAGTCCGGATGTGATCACGGACATGACGAGGAGTCTCAAAATGGTCGAGACATAAAGATTGATATATTGACGGCTATATTCGGACACCGGAAAGGTTCCGGAGAAAACTGAGTGCCGGAGGGGTTACTGGAACCCCGGGAAGTAATGGGCCTTATTGGGCCAAGAGGGAGAGAGGGCCGCACCAGGAGGTGGCGCGCCCCCCATGGGGAGTCCGAATAGGACAGGAGGGGGCGCCCCCCTTCCCTCTCCCTCTCCTCTCTTTCCTTCCCCTTCCTCCTTCCTAGTTGGACTAGGAAAGGGAGTCCTACTCCCACTAGGAGGAGGACTCCCCCCCTTGGCGCGCCTCCTAGGGCCGGCCGCCCTCCCTTGCTCCTTTATATACGGGGCAGGGGGCACCCTAGAACACACAAGTTGATCCTTGAGATCGTTCTTAGCCGTGTCGGTGCCCCCTCCACCATATTCCACCTCGGTCATATCGTGGCGGTGCTTAGGCGAAGCCTGCGTCGGTAGAACATCAAGATCGCCACCACGCCGTCGTCTTGACGGAACTCTCTCTCCGGAGCTTTCTGGATCGAGCTCGAGGAGCGCCACCGAGCTGTCGTGTGTCAAGAACTCGAGGCGCCGGAGTAACGGCGCTGGGATCGGTTGGATCGCGAGGAGAACGTCGACTACTTCCTCTACGTTGTGATCGCTTCGCTTCGGTCTACGAGGGTACGTAGACAACACTCTCCCCTCTCGTTGCTATGCATCACCATGATCTTGCGTGTGCGTAGGAAATTTTTTAAAATTACTACGTTCCCCAACAGTACGGACGAGTGAAAGGGGTGGGGTTCATTGCGCTTGACGGATGTACCCACGTGTACGACTTCCTTCAACAACGCTCGGGCCATGTTATCGATTGCGGTGATGACAGGGTTGCAAATGCTCGTGGGCTGCTCCCAGCATTCAAGTCTATTTTGGCATAGTGGCCGACGTTATTATGCTTCATTCCATGTTTTAGTCCGGGGCACCATCTCAGGCATGGTGCCGATCCACATCTTCCCACCATTAGTGATAAAGTCGGACAATAACTCGTTTGAATGCTTCCACCTGATTAACTAGAAGTAAACTATATGTGATTGTGTTATCATCTGCTCTACAGCTTCATGCTCGAGCATGACAACATTAAGCTCAACCAGGCCATGGTAGCGGACTTCTCCTACACTAGCGGCTAGACCTACTCGATGCTCCCCCATTTTCATGTGATTCACCTCACCGTTTATGTACACACATTCTTTCTGTGTTTTTTTAGCGGTGGACACTTGCGACACTTCATCTAAACACATGGTTCTTAGGCTATCAGGATTGTGTGTTCGTGTCCTTTTGTTCATCGAGTATTGTTATACCTGCTCTCCTCTTGTACGAGAACTTTGGCATGTGTTCTTGAAAACGTATCGGAGTACTCCCACACAAGGGGTTTTTCAAAATAAAATAATCACCACAAAAGTCGTGAAAAAGGGTGTACCCCATTCTACAAGCTCCCAACACGACGATGTATTGGCAACATAAGTCGCGAAAATGAACTAACCAAAGTAATTTTTTTATAGGATACTAACAAAGGTAGATGAGAAAAAAAAAGTTCAAGTCCAAATTCATAATGCATCTCTAGTAATAAAAACAAAAAAATCTAGCTATGATCAGTAACTTTTCTTTCTGCGAGAAGCTATGACCAGTAACTAATTTAACTTGGTACGTGGATTCGGTGCATTAGCACAACCAACGCCGAATTTGTTGTCTTCTTCTTTGTTTCTCGAGCTACATACTGATTTTGATTTTGAAATTAGGTGTTACTGTTATTTTCTCTCTTTTTTTTTTTGAGAATCTACTGTTTTTTTCTCTCGTGTACCCTATTGGTAATCTGGACCAAGCTTTGGGGCCTGTAGGGTTTAAATGGGCTAAAAACCTTGTTCGGCCGAAGTTAACTAACTGCTCGGCCCAGTCCTTTGACAGGCCGTTGAAATGGCAGCAGGCACAGGCTTAGCCGATTTTAGGGTTGCCAGTGCTCTATTGTCACAGACTTGCAGATTCCCCTCGGTTTGCTACCAGATCTGACCAGATCTCCTCCTGATTCGACCAGGGACACACAAATTTCTAGTGAAATTTCCTCCCTCTGCAGTTTCTGCCGGCCTTGATTGTAGCCTCATCCATCTCCGCAAAATTGATTGTGAATTTTCTTTTCCCCGAATATTATGCACGCGCCCAATAGGGATAGTATCTTGAGCCACCGCAGCCCGACGGATCGTTCGTGCGGCCGTTTCGTTCTCTTTCTCCGTAGTTCTTCGTAATATCTCTGCGATTTTACAGGAGTCGGGGGTCATTTTCACGAGCTGTAGCTTCCAGATTCGCGTATATGATTTCTCCATCTTTTTTAGGATCCTTACTGACAATTGCTACTTGCTGGCTGTGATGACAACAAGATTACTTCCTCATACCTTAATTTCAGTTAAGGACCAAAACTGATGACTTTATTTGTGCGTGTCTGAGCCGGCGCAGTTGTTTCTCTGTGCAGTTGTATAAGTTTGATTCTCTTCTACCTTCTTAAGCTGATTTTCATCTCAGATTTTGTTTCTTGCATTTTACGCGACAATTGTGTATTAGAGGAACTAGTTTGGGAGGCTGTGATGACAACTAGATTACTTGTTCATAACTTAATTTCAGTTAATACCAAATCTGACGACTTTATTTGTGCGTGTCTGAGCCGGCACACCTGTTTGTCTGTACAGTCGCTTAAGTTCGATTCTGTCCTACCTTCTTAAGTTTATTTTCGTCTCAATTTTCTGGTCTGTGTTTTAGGTGACGACAATTGTGTATTAGAGGAACTAGTTTGCGTGGCTGTGATGACAACAAGATTACTTCTTCATACCTTAATTTCAGCTAAGGACCAAAACTGATGACTTTATTTGTGCGTGTCTGAGCCGGAGCACTTGTTCTGTACAGTTTTTTAAGTTTCATTCTCTCCTACCTTGTTAAGTTTTTTTGGTCTCAATTATTTGTTCTTGTATTTTAGGTGACAACTGTGTATTAGACGAACTAGCATATCGATTTTGCATTCTCCAGTATCTATTGTGGTTTATGTAACATCACCAATGATTGTTCATGGGAGTTCCACAATTTTGGCAAGCCATTGCTTCTTGATAGCTATTGGCTTCAGTTACTCCCATATTGATGCAACGCAAGATAGCCCTTGTTCCATGAATATGGTTGGACTTCGGGTTAGGCCTGCCTTCGACATATGCAAATATGCCTTTGTGCTTTGTAGTGTGTTAGCTCGGTTTTGTATTTTTCGGTGTGTAAACTCAGTTTGGCATCTTCAGTTGTGATGTCCTTTTTATTTGCTTCTAGTGTTCTTGTCTAGCAGAGATATTCTGTATCTGGGTGGTGATACTTTATTTGATTTGACGAGCTTTGTGCGTATCTGAGCCAATGTTGCTTATTCTTGGCGTGCTCCTGTGTGCTAAACCTTTTGTACTATTTCAGTTTGGTTTGCCCAGGTTTTGTTTCTGATTAACTGACTATTAAAGGCACTCATTTCAACCCTGTATATTTCTTGATTCTCATGTATTTGCAAACTAGATTAGGCGGATATGATCACTTCATCATATTCACTTTGCATTTTCATGTGTGACTGAGATCAAAATTGTTCTTATGATTGATATTTCTCTACGGGCACAACGAAAAAAAGGCTTTTTCAGGAACTTGCTTCATAATGAGAAACTGGCAAAATCGGATAACTTCGGCCCAAGAGAGACTGTATGATCCTCCTGTATAGGTAGCTAGCTGGATACTGTTCTTATCTGTTGGATGTCCTATTGATACGTATCTCTTGTAATACTCCTCACTGTATCAATCCTGTCCTGAACATAATCAATACAGGAGTATCAAATTTAAGGGCCATCACCATACCAGACATGGGTTCGTTCTTTTGAACCATACCAGAGATGATAAACTGTCCTCAGAAAATATGATAAAAGTCTCCAGAAATTGACTGTATAATTGTACTATGATTACTGGGCTCATTTAACCCGCAGTAAGTTGTTCAAGGCTTGATAACCAGATGGCCCTCGATGTTTGTCAGGACGATTTGAATTGATATTCATCTGCTTGTTATATGATTATTTCAATATATGTTATTCCTTCTGAAGAGTTGCCAGTTATGGTCTTGGACATTGACAAACAGAACCATTGGTGCTATGGGCTCAAATAATTTCAGAAAAGTTCCATGGAACTACTGGATGGATATGAAGAAATGAATCCTTATAGTTCACCTGTTAAAAGATGTTGCTAATAAGCTTGATACAAGGCAAGCCATAATATTTTAGGATACAGCCAAATTCCTAAACACTAAAAGTTGCAACTACTGGATATTACAAAACAGAAGATTGAAAATATGGAGAGAAGAACAAGCATGGATGGGTCACACATCTAAGCTACTTCATCCTGCTTCCATCAGCATTGTTCCTTCCATAGTGAATTTTGCTATGTCTAGCTCTGCGCTTACTGCGAGCTCACATTTCATGTTCATCAAGACTCAGTAACCAACCATATGATCTTGATTCACACTTATTGGTCAAGTCATCAGTGTTCTTGGAGTTTGTTAGGATTTCACCTAAAGGCCCACCTTGAGGTATCTCCCAAGAGCTTGAGATGCAATCCTCCTGCACTTGCATCATGTTAGATGCAAGGCAGCTGATGCGTGGACCTTCTGTAGATGAATAGAAAGTAGATGGCACTGAAGCATTGTTTTTCTGGGACTCGATCTTGTCATTCTTATGCATGCTGAAATCTTGAAGGACTGACTGAAGGCACCCGCGATCATGGAGCGTCGTGGAAGAAACGCCCTTGCTGCTCTGCTGGTTGCTTCTTTCCCAGGGCTTCAATGCTGTATTTGAGGAGATCGATTCACTATCGACTGCCGGGCTGAACTTATCTGGTTTGCTCTGTTCCTTCAGTTGAGAGAACAAGGACAATGTGTGTTGTTGATTAGTAGAATTCAGGAGTGTAGCACTGTTGCCTTCTTCAGGGTTGCTTCCCTGGCCTTGCTCACCATTGCCCTGCAAATGAGTACAAGTGTTAAATCGAAATTATGACCTTGCAATAAAATTTAAATGTTTTTGCTTGTTTCTTTGCCTCCCTAACTTAGCAGTTGCATTTTTTTCAGTCACTCCATAGCTGTGAAATAGTTCTGATCCACATAAGAAACTAAGATTCAGTGCATACAAACCTGTTTAAATTATCTGTCCAATAGCTGACGCTCCCTGGCTTCAGTTCATCACCAGCTTTTGCTTTCTTATTACAGCCACCCTGTGCGACAGCGGCCGATAACGAGCCAGCAGCAGGTGCCTCTTTGGCGTTCTTCCTTGTTTGGTTTTCCACAGGCTTTCTTGAACGATGGCGGTTCCTATTGATGTGCCGCTCACAATACTTGTGCTCGGCCATCGCCTCCTTTGAGCACCGCCATTTCTTGCCGTCTGTTCGGCGGCATCTTCCAGGTTCCGGGTCAGAATCTGCATTGGTGAACCCTTGGTAGACCGGCCTCCAAGGCACTGCATTACAGGGAAGCAAGTCATGCTCTGCTTGCGTTTATAGTTTTGTAACCAAGTATTCCTCCGTATCAAAATATAAGACGTTTTTGCAGTTCAGAGTAGTCGATATTATTAAGGTTGTGCTTGATACATATGTTAACTTGCTTGGTGACTAAATCTAAATAGATAGCAGAGACAGCATCTTATATGCAGCATTTGTGTCATGCCTACTGACTGATATATTCTTATTTAGAAATATACTTACAAATATGCAGAAACAATATTTGCTGACATGCTTTTAGATATTACGTGCAGGACAGTACTTTTTCTACCAAGGCAGATCTTTTACTGCATCACATTTACAGGCAGTTATATCTATACACAACGTTGCCTGCATTTCTACCCCAGTAAAAAAAAGAAAGAGATGTGAGTAGTACATGTTTTTGGCAGGATGCTTACTTCTATCAGAGGAGGATCTGAAGCTCTTGCTGATGGAGATGAGGAGGCTGGAAGGTATGGGGGCCTTTGCATTGAGGTACTTGTAAATGAGGGCCTGGTGCTCCAGCTCCATCCACTGCGAAGGGGTGAAGGGCATCTTGCTCCTGGCCAGCAGCAGCCTCTGCTCATTGGACCTCCCAAAATCCATGCCTAGATGCAAAAGAAGAGGGGGAAAACCACTCAGCATGAGCAAAAATGCTCAGAGAAGCAACAGCCTTATCTTGAAAATATCCATGCTGATGGTTATTTATTTGTTTCTTATTATTGCAGGCGGCGAGTCAAGACAAAAGTGTAGATAATAAAGTAGTAAAAAGAAGCAATGGAATGGAGCAGCCTTGGCCGGGGAGGAGGGGCCCCAGTGAGTGGGTAGATTCGAGCAAATCCCCATGAGACCATGAATCGAGCTGGTGAAGCTGGTGAGTGAGAGGGAGCTCATCAAGTGCTGGCTTCTGACTTTTTTCCTTTTATTTTTGCACATGGGAACAGTCGAACACTGTCCATCTATCATGGCTTGCAGAGAACAGATCGAGCGAAGATCGAGCACAGATTGCCAGAAAAAATGTGTGGAAGAGGGAGGAGCGGATCCAAGAAAGACCTGACGATGGAGCGGCGGCGGCCTTGGAGAAGCTGAGCATCTTCTGCTCGTCGCGGAAGGGGAGGGTAGGGGTAGGGGCAAGCGGCGGCCTGGGCGAAGCCGCCGCCGGATCTCGCGTCCTTGGTCGGCGGCGGCGCGTAGCCCAGCACCTGCCTGAGCTCCATGGCGGCGGCGGTGAGCTCAGGAAGCATTGGGGGAGCGAGGAGGAGGAGGGGCGGCGGGCATTGCTGGCTGGAGCTGGAGAAGGGGAGGGGAGTGGGAGTGGGAGTGGGAGGCAGGGAGGAGTGCGCCTCTTTGGGGGACTGGGGTGGCCTTAAATAGCAACGGCCCGTCTTTTCACTGGGGCCTTTCGCTTTGC
The DNA here is from genome assembly GCA_021605205.1 of Aegilops longissima. Taxonomy (NCBI): domain Eukaryota; kingdom Viridiplantae; phylum Streptophyta; class Magnoliopsida; order Poales; family Poaceae; genus Aegilops; species Aegilops longissima. Next base: position 126,331 of record JAHIAM010004080.1, on the reverse strand, counting down.
TCTCGTTTTCCTTTCTTCATCGTTGATGTTTTTGAGCCGACGGTGCTTTATTAGTGGCCGGTGACAGCGAGCGGTGGCAATGGCGATGGCGATGGCAATGGCACGTATTTACACTGCACTGTGGTGATGGACGTCGACATAGTACTCCGGCTCGTGGCCCACGGCTCTAGCCTCAATGGCTTGGTAGTACTACAGTGTTGATATTCTCTCCTAGGTCTTTGTCAAGGTCATCTTTACTCCCTCCGTCCGAAATTACTTGTCGCAGAAATGGATAAAAATGGATGTATCTAGAACTAAATATACATCCATTTCTCTGACAAGTATTTCCTATCAGAGGAGAGTACTTTGCATATACCTTTGTTTGAAGTCGAACCTTGCAAAGAAAATGATCAGATCTGTATGAAAAAAATACAAAAGTTGTATTTTTTTTTGGCGACAATGATCAAATCTATTATAGAGATTCGCCGGAAGCCTAAAACACCTTAAACGTAATAAAATTATACCCAGGTTCATGGACCATCGGACGGCCAGAATGAGCCGTCGATACGCCGCTACTATATGAAAATTAAATGAGTGACCCGTCTAATGATGTTGATTTCGTATTGTGAGTGCTGATGTTTTTCTCTGTAAAGTCGGTCATGCTTTTATAAAGAAAGACGGCCCTTGCGGGTACTTTTACGGAGTTTGACATTCAGACAATTTTTTTATCTCGGGGAGAGGGTACTCGTTTGAAATATTAATTAAAAAAGTTGTGTTGTACTTGTAGTAGCATCCGCAGGAGCCAGCTAGCCTTTTTTGTAGCAATTAGTTGGGGGGGCCGTGGTAACTCTGTGGTGGTGGTACCAGCAGAGCAAGCAATGCGATTCCATAACTACGCGGCGGTACGCGCGAGCAACACTGAATTTCCTTGTGAGTACGTGGCTGCAATTACTCTACTAGTGCCCTTGTAATTGTATGCTTGCAAGTGAATGGATGTCTCCCCCCGAACAGCCTGCACGGCCGCTCGCTTTCAAATCGAAATCGTCTTGAGCCCGGGCGTTAATGGAGGACGACGCGTAGCTCTAGCTAGCTAGCTAGCTACGCTTTCTTTCCCTAGGCTTGCTTGCTTCGTTCGTTCGTTCGTTCGTTTGTTTCTGAGTTTTCTCAAGTCATGGGCAACAAGGCACGTGCTAACGCTCTTAGTGATACAGTGAGAAATGATAAGAATGGAGTACATTTCAAGAAAGTGATTGAGTACTAGTTGTTGAGGATACAACTACGAAGTGTGAACCGCCCCGGAGGGGCCGGTTTACCCTCGTGCGTGATCCAGGCCCATATGGAGCCCCTGAGCCCGAAGAATTAAGATCCATACATGTAAACCGCCCTAATCAGAACTTGTATTGTAAGGCAAGAAAGGAGAAACCAAGCGGACTCTTATATGAGCCGGATTGGGATTCTCAAGCCGCCACCGGCGTTAACCCGTGTATATAAGGGGACGACCGGGGCGAAGTTAGGGACAGAGGATTCGAGGCTAAGGCAAAGCTATTGCTCCCTAGTCGCGAATCATATCAATCACACCACAACCGGACGTAGGTTTTACCTTCATCGAAGGGCGAACCAAAGATAATTCCGTGTCTTGTGTCCGCATTAACCCCTTTAGGTTAACCCGCACGATGGCCCTCGACTAAGTCCTTTCATGAGGACATCCGCCGTGACAATTCCACGACGGTTGGCGCCCACCGTGGGGTCATCGCGACGATGGTTTGATGATCTTAGAGGGCAAGTTCGAGGGACTCGAAGGCTATCTGATGGGCGGATGACTAAAAGTCGTCGCGGCAAACTCTACATCGACGATGCGGATCGGGCCCCGAGGCGGCTCGGTTGAGTATGGGTACCGGGTCCCTTTGGCGGTATACACGTGTTCATCGGCAAGATTGGCGAGTCGGGGCTGGGCGGACGTCTGCACCGACCTCGCCGAGACGGCTCGTGGTCGAAGAAGAGTCCCGCTCGCTAAACCGGGCGGTCGAGCATGTTTTCGTGGGAGTCGTTCACGGAGGCTACGAGGACGGATCAAGATCGGGTGACGTCGGAGAGGTATCTCTGGCCCTCTCGGTAATGCACATCACTAAGCCTTGCAAGCATTACAACTAATGAGTTAGCTGTGAGATGATGTATTACGGAACGAGTAAAGAGACTTGCCAATGCTGAGATTGAACTAGGTATTGGATACCGACGATCGAATCTCGGGCAAGTAACATACCGATGACAAAGGGAACAACGTATGTTGTTATGCGGTCCGACCGATAAAGATCTTCGTAGAATATGTAGGAGCCAATATGGGCATCCAGGTCCCGCTATTGGTTATTGACCGGAGACGTGTCTCGGTCATGTCTACATTGTTCTCGAACCGTAGGGTCCGCACGCTTAAGGTTTCGATGGCGGTTATATTATGAGTTTGTGTATTTTGATGTACCGAAGGAGTTGAGTCCGGATGTGATCACGGACATGACGAGGAGTCTCAAAATGGTCGAGACATAAAGATTGATATATTGGACGGCTATATTCGGACACCGGAAAGGTTCGGAGAAAACGAGTGCCGAGGGGTTACTGAAACCCCGGGAAGTAATGGGCCTTATTGGGCCAAGAGGGAGAGAGAGGCCGCACCGGGGAGGTGGCGCGCCCCCATGGGGAGTCCGAATAGGACAGGAGGGGGCGCCCCCTTTCCCTCTCCCTCTCCTCTTTTCCTTCCCCTTCCTCCTTCCTAGTTGGACTAGGAAAGGGAGTCCTACTCCCACTAGGAGGAGGACTCCCCCCTCCTGGCGCGCCTCCTAGGGCCGGCCGCCCTCCCCTTGCTCCTTTATATACTGAGGCGGGGGCACCCTAGAACACACAAGTTGATCCTTGAGATCGTTCCTTAGCCGTGTCGGTGCCCCTCCACCATATTCCACCTCGGTCATATCGTGGCGGTGCTTAGGCGAAGCCTGCGTCGGTAGAACATCAAGATCGCCACCACGCCGTCGTCTTGATGGAACTCTCTCCCGGAGCTTTGCCGGATCGAGCTCGAGGAGCGCCACCGAGCTGTACGTGTGTCAAGAACTCGGAGGCGCCGAGTAACGGCGCTGGGATCGGTTGGATCGCGAGGAGAACGTCGACTACTTCCTCTACGCTGTGATCGCTTCGCTTGGTCTCGAGTACGTGAGACAACACTCTCCCTCTCGTTGCTATGCATCACCATGATCTTGCGTGTGCGTGGAAATTTTTTAAAATTACTACGTTCCCCAACAGTACGGACGAGTGAAAGGGGTGGGGTTCATTGCGCTTGACGGATGTACCCACGTGTACGACTTCCTTCAACAACGCTCGGGCCATGTTATCGATTGCGGTGATGACAGGGTTGCAAATGCTCGTGGGCTGCTCCCCAGCATTCAAGTCTATTTTGGCATAGTGGCCGACGTTATTATGCTTCATTCCATGTTTTAGTCCGGGGCACCATCTCAGGCATGGTGCCGATCCACATCTTCCCACCATTAGTGATAAAGTCGGACAATAACTCGTTTGAATGCTTCCACCTGATTAACTAGAAGTAAACTATATGTGATTGTGTTATCATCTGCTCTACAGCTTCATGCTCGAGCATGACAACATTAAGCTCAACCAGGCCATGGTAGCGGACTTCTCCTACACTAGCGGCTAGACCTACTCGATGCTCCCCCATTTTCATGTGATTCACCTCACCGTTTATGTACACACATTCTTTCTGTGTTTTTTTAGCGGTGGACACTTGCGACACTTCATCTAAACACATGGTTCTTAGGCTATCAGGATTGTGTGTTCGTGTCCTTTTGTTCATCGAGTATTGTTATACCTGCTCTCCTCTTGTACGAGAACTTTGGCATGTGTTCTTGAAAACGTATCGGAGTACTCCCACACAAGGGGTTTTTCAAAATAAAATAATCACCACAAAAGTCGTGAAAAAGGGTGTACCCCATTCTACAAGCTCCCAACACGACGATGTATTGGCAACATAAGTCGCGAAAATGAACTAACCAAAGTAATTTTTTTATAGGATACTAACAAAGGTAGATGAGAAAAAAAAAGTTCAAGTCCAAATTCATAATGCATCTCTAGTAATAAAAACAAAAAAAATCTAGCTATGATCAGTAACTTTTCTTTCTGCGAGAAGCTATGACCAGTAACTAATTTAACTTGGTACGTGGATTCGGTGCATTAGCACAACCAACGCCGAATTTGTTGTCTTCTTCTTTGTTTCTCGAGCTACATACTGATTTTGATTTTGAAATTAGGTGTTACTGTTATTTTTCTCTCTTTTTTTTTTTTTTTGAGAATCTACTGTTTTTTTTCTCTCGTGTACCCTATTGGTAATCTGGACCAAGCTTTGGGGCCTGTAGGGTTTAAATGGGCTAAAAAACCTTGTTCGGCCGAAGTTAACTAACTGCTCGGCCCAGTCCTTTGACAGGCCGTTGAAATGGCAGCAGGCACAGGCTTAGCCGATTTTAGGGTTGCCAGTGCTCTATTGTCACAGACTTGCAGATTCCCCTCGGTTTGCTACCAGATCTGACCAGATCTCCTCCCTGATTCGACCAGGGACACACAAATTTCTAGTGAAATTTCCCCTCCCCTCTGCAGTTTCTGCCGGCCTTGATTGTAGCCTCATCCATCTCCGCAAAATTGATTGTGAATTTTCTTTTCCCCGAATATTATGCACGCGCCCAATAGGGATAGTATCTTGAGCCACCGCAGCCCGACGGATCGTTCGTGCGGCCGTTTCGTTCTCTTTCTCCGTAGTTCTTCGTAATATCTCTGCGATTTTACAGGAGTCGGGGGTCATTTTCACGAGCTGTAGCTTCCAGATTCGCGTATATGATTTCTCCATCTTTTTTAGGATCCTTACTGACAATTGCTACTTGCTGGCTGTGATGACAACAAGATTACTTCCTCATACCTTAATTTCAGTTAAGGACCAAAACTGATGACTTTATTTGTGCGTGTCTGAGCCGGCGCAGTTGTTTCTCTGTGCAGTTGTATAAGTTTGATTCTCTTCTACCTTCTTAAGCTGATTTTCATCTCAGATTTTGTTTCTTGCATTTTACGCGACAATTGTGTATTAGAGGAACTAGTTTGGGAGGCTGTGATGACAACTAGATTACTTGTTCATAACTTAATTTCAGTTAATACCAAATCTGACGACTTTATTTGTGCGTGTCTGAGCCGGCACACCTGTTTGTCTGTACAGTCGCTTAAGTTCGATTCTGTCCTACCTTCTTAAGTTTATTTTCGTCTCAATTTTCTGGTCTGTGTTTTAGGTGACGACAATTGTGTATTAGAGGAACTAGTTTGCGTGGCTGTGATGACAACAAGATTACTTCTTCATACCTTAATTTCAGCTAAGGACCAAAACTGATGACTTTATTTGTGCGTGTCTGAGCCGGAGCACTTGTTCTGTACAGTTTTTTAAGTTTCATTCTCTCCTACCTTGTTAAGTTTTTTTGGTCTCAATTATTTGTTCTTGTATTTTAGGTGACAACTGTGTATTAGACGAACTAGCATATCGATTTTGCATTCTCCAGTATCTATTGTGGTTTATGTAACATCACCAATGATTGTTCATGGGAGTTCCACAATTTTGGCAAGCCATTGCTTCTTGATAGCTATTGGCTTCAGTTACTCCCATATTGATGCAACGCAAGATAGCCCTTGTTCCATGAATATGGTTGGACTTGAGTTAGGCCTGCCTTCGACATATGCAAATATGCCTTTGTGCTTTGTAGTGTGTTAGCTCGGTTTTGTATTTTTCGGTGTGTAAACTCAGTTTGGCATCTTCAGTTGTGATGTCCTTTTTATTTGCTTCTAGTGTTCTTGTCTAGCAGAGATATTCTGTATCTGGGTGGTGATACTTTATTTGATTTGACGAGCTTTGTGCGTATCTGAGCCAATGTTGCTTATTCTTGGCGTGCTCCTGTGTGCTAAACCTTTTGTACTATTTCAGTTTGGTTTGCCCAGGTTTTGTTTCTGATTAACTGACTATTAAAGGCACTCATTTCAACCCTGTATATTTCTTGATTCTCATGTATTTGCAAACTAGATTAGGCGGATATGATCACTTCATCATATTCACTTTGCATTTTCATGTGTGACTGAGATCAAAATTGTTCTTATGATTGATATTTCTCTACGGGCACAACGAAAAAAAGGCTTTTTCAGGAACTTGCTTCATAATGAGAAACTGGCAAAATCGGATAACTTCGGCCCAAGAGAGACTGTATGATCCTCCTGTATAGGTAGCTAGCTGGATACTGTTCTTATCTGTTGGATGTCCTATTGATACGTATCTCTTGTAATACTCCTCACTGTATCAATCCTGTCCTGAACATAATCAATACAGGAGTATCAAATTTAAGGGCCATCACCATACCAGACATGGGTTCGTTCTTTTGAACCATACCAGAGATGATAAACTGTCCTCAGAAAATATGATAAAAGTCTCCAGAAATTGACTGTATAATTGTACTATGATTACTGGGCTCATTTAACCCGCAGTAAGTTGTTCAAGGCTTGATAACCAGATGGCCCTCGATGTTTGTCAGGACGATTTGAATTGATATTCATCTGCTTGTTATATGATTATTTCAATATATGTTATTCCTTCTGAAGAGTTGCCAGTTATGGTCTTGGACATTGACAAACAGAACCATTGGTGCTATGGGCTCAAATAATTTCAGAAAAGTTCCATGGAACTACTGGATGGATATGAAGAAATGAATCCTTATAGTTCACCTGTTAAAAGATGTTGCTAATAAGCTTGATACAAGGCAAGCCATAATATTTTAGGATACAGCCAAATTCCTAAACACTAAAAGTTGCAACTACTGGATATTACAAAACAGAAGATTGAAAATATGGAGAGAAGAACAAGCATGGATGGGTCACACATCTAAGCTACTTCATCCTGCTTCCATCAGCATTGTTCCCTTCCATAGTGAATTTTGCTATGTCTAGCTCTGCGTTTACTGCGAGCTCACATTTCATGTTCATCAAGACTCAGTAACCAACCATATGATCTTGATTCACACTTATTGGTCAAGTCATCAGTGTTCTTGGAGTTTGTTAGGATTTCACCTAAAGGCCCACCTTGAGGTATCTCCCAAGAGCTTGAGATGCAATCCTCCTGCACTTGCATCATGTTAGATGCAAGGCAGCTGATGCGGACCTTCTGTAGATGAATAGAAAGTAGATGGCACTGAAGCATTGTTTTTCTGGGACTCGATCTTGTCATTCTTATGCATGCTGAAATCTTGAAGGACTGACTGAAGGCACCCGCGATCATGGAGCGTCGTGGAAGAAACGTCCTTGCTGCTCTGCTGGTTGCTTCTTTCCCAGGGCTTCAATGCTGTATTTGAGGAGATCGATTCACTATCGACTGCCGGGCTGAACTTATCTGGTTTGCTCTGTTCCTTCAGTTGAGAGAACAAGGACAATGTGTGTTGTTGATTAGTAGAATTCAGGAGTGTAGCACTGTTGCCTTCTTCAGGGTTGCTTCCCCTGGCCTTGCTCACCATTGCCCTGCAAATGAGTACAAGTGTTAAATCGAAATTATGACCTTGCAATAAAATTTAAATGTTTTTGCTTGTTTCTTTGCCTCCCTAACTTAGCAGTTGCATTTTTTTCAGTCACTCCATAGCTGTGAAATAGTTCTGATCCACATAAGAAACTAAGATTCAGTGCATACAAACCTGTTTAAATTATCTGTCCAATAGCTGACGCTCCCTGGCTTCAGTTCATCACCAGCTTTTGCTTTCTTATTACAGCCACCCTGTGCGACAGCGGCCGATAACGAGCCAGCAGCAGGTGCCTCTTTGGCGTTCTTCCTTGTTTGGTTTTCCACAGGCTTTCTTGAACGATGGCGGTTCCTATTGATGTGCCGCTCACAATACTTGTGCTCGGCCATCGCCTCCTTTGAGCACCGCCATTTCTTGCCGTCTGTTCGGCGGCATCTTCCAGGTTCCGGTCAGAATCTGCATTGGTGAACCCTTGGTAGACCGGCCTCCAAGGCACTGCATTACAGGGAAGCAAGTCATGCTCTGCTTGCGTTTATAGTTTTGTAACCAAGTATTCCTCCGTATCAAAATATAAGACGTTTTTGCAGTTCAGAGTAGTCGATATTATTAAGGTTGTGCTTGATACATATGTTAACTTGCTTGGTGACTAAATCTAAATAGATAGCAGAGACAGCATCTTATATGCAGCATTTGTGTCATGCCTACTGACTGATATATTCTTATTTAGAAATATACTTACAAATATGCAGAAACAATATTTGCTGACATGCTTTTAGATATTACGTGCAGGACAGTACTTTTCTACCAAGGCAGATCTTTTACTGCATCACATTTACAGGCAGTTATATCTATACACAACGTTGCCTGCATTTCTACCCCAGTAAAAAAAGAAAGAGATGTGAGTAGTACATGTTTTTGGCAGGATGCTTACTTCTATCAGAGGAGGATCTGAAGCTCTTGCTGATGGAGATGAGGAGGCTGGAAGGTATGGGGGCCTTTGCATTGAGGTACTTGTAAATGAGGGCCTGGTGCTCCAGCTCCATCCACTGCGAAGGGGTGAAGGGCATCTTGCTCCTGGCCAGCAGCAGCCTCTGCTCATTGGACCTCCCAAAATCCATGCCTAGATGCAAAGAAGAGGGGAAAACCACTCAGCATGAGCAAAAATGCTCAGAGAAGCAACAGCCTTATCTTGAAAATATCCATGCTGATGGTTATTTATTTGTTTCTTATTATTGCAGGCGGCGAGTCAAGACAAAAGTGTAGATAATAAAGTAGTAAAAAGAAGCAATGGAATGGAGCAGCCTTGGCCGGGAGGAGGGGCCCCAGTGAGTGGGTAGATTCGAGCAAATCCCATGAGACCATGAATCGAGCTGGTGAAGCTGGTGAGTGAGAGGAGCTCATCAAGTGCTGGCTTCTGACTTTTTCCTTTTATTTTTGCACATGGGAACAGTCGAACACTGTCCATCTATCATGGCTTGCAGAGAACAGATCGAGCGAAGATCGAGCACAGATTGCCAGAAAAAATGTGTGGAAGAGGGAGGAGCGGATCCAAGAAAGACCTGACGATGGAGCGGCGGCGGCCTTGGAGAAGCTGAGCATCTTCTGCTCGTCGAGGAAGGGGGAGGGGTAGGGGTAGGGGCAAGCGGCGGCCTGGGCGAAGCCGCCGCCGGATCTCGCGTCCTTGGTCGGCGGCGGCGCGTAGCCCAGCACCTGCCCGAGCTCCATGGCGGCGGCGGTGAGCTCAGGAAGCATTGGGGGGGAGCGAGGAGGAGGAGGGGGCGGCGGGCATTGCTGGCTGGAGCTGGAGAAGGGGGAGTGGGAGTGGGAGTGGGAGTGGGAGGCAGGGAGGGAGTGCGCCTCTTTGGGGGACTGGGGGTGGCCCTTAAATAGCAACGGCCCGTCTTTTCACTGGGGCCTTTCGCTTTGCTCTCGTTTTCCTTTCTTCATCGTTGATGTTTTTGAGCCGACGGTGCTTTATTAGTGGCCGGTGACAGCGAGCGGTGGCAATGGCGATGGCGATGGCAATGGCACGTATTTACACTGCACTGTGGTGATGGACGTCGACATAGTACTCCGGCTCGTGGCCCACGGCTCTAGCCTCAATGGCTTGGTAGTACTACAGTGTTGATATTCTCTCCTAGGTCTTTGTCAAGGTCATCTTTACTCCCTCCGTCCGAAATTACTTGTCGCAGAAATGGATAAAAATGGATGTATCTAGAACTAAATATACATCCATTTCTCTGACAAGTATTTCCGGTCAGAGGGAGTACTTTGCATATACCTTTGTTTGAAGTCGAACCTTGCAAAGAAAATGACTGTATCCGTATGAAAAAAAATACAAAAGTTGTATTTTTTTTTTGGCGACAATGATCAAATCTATTATAGAGATTCGCCGGAAGCCTAAAACACCTTAAACGTAATAAAAATTATACCCAGGTTCATGGACCATCGGACGGCCAGAATGAGCCGTCGATACGCCGCTACTATATGAAAATTAAATGAGTGACCCGTCTAATGATGTTGATTTCGTATTGTGAGTGCTGATGTTTTTTCTCTGTAAAGTCGGTCATGCTTTTTATAAAAGAAAGACGGCCCTTGCGGGTACTTTTTACGGAGTTTGACATTCAGACAATTTTTTTTATCTCGGGGGAGAGGGTACTCGTTTGAAATATTAATTAAAAAAGTTGTGTTGTACTTGTAGTAGCATCCGCAGGAGCCAGCTAGCCTTTTTTGTAGCAATTAGTTGGGGGGGCCGTGGTAACTCTGTGGTGGTGGTACCAGCAGAGCAAGCAATGCGATTCCATAACTACGCGGCGGTACGCGCGAGCAACACTGAATTTCCTTGTGAGTACGTGGCTGCAATTACTCTACTAGTGCCCTTGTAATTGTATGCTTGCAAGTGAATGGATGTCTCCCCCCGAACAGCCTGCACGGCCGCTCGCTTTCAAATCGAAATCGTCTTGAGCCCGGGCGTTAATGGAGGACGACGCGTAGCTCTAGCTAGCTAGCTAGCTACGCTTTCTTTCCCTAGGCTTGCTTGCTTCGTTCGTTCGTTCGTTCGTTTGTTTCTGAGTTTTCTCAAGTCATGGGCAACAAGGCACGTGCTAACGCTCTTAGTGATACAGTGAGAAATGATAAGAATGGAGTACATTTCAAGAAAGTGATTGAGTACTAGTTGTTGAGGATACAACTACGAAGTGTGAACCGCCCGAGGGGCGGTTTACCGTCGTCGTGATCCGGCCCATATGGGCTGGAGCCCGAAAGAATTAAGATCCATACATGTAAACCGCCTAATCAGAACTTGTATTGTAAGGCAAGAAAGGAGAAACCAAGCGGACTCTTATATGAGCCGGATTGGGATTCTATAAGCCGCCGGCGTTAACCCGTATATAAGGGACGACCCGCGGCGAAGTTAGGGACAGAGGATTCGAGGCTAAGGCAAAGCTATTGCTCCCTAGTCGCGAATCATATCAATCACACCACAATCGGCGTAGGTTTTACCTTCATCGAAGGGGCGAACGATATAATTCCGTGTCTTGTGTCCGCATTAACCCTTTAGGTTAACCCGTCACGATGGCCCTCGACTAAGTCCTTTCATGAGGACATCTGCCGTGACAATTCCACGACAGGTTGGCGCCCACCGTGAAATTGTCGCCACGATGGTTTGATGATCTTAGAGGGCAAGTTCGAGGGACTCGAAGGCTATCTGATGGGCGGATGACTAAAAGTCGTCGCGGCAAACTCTACATCGACGATCGCGGATGGGGCCCGAGGCGGCTCGGTTGAGTATGGGTACGGGTCCCCTTTGGCGGTATACACGTGTTCATCGGCAAGATTGGCGAGTCGGGGCTGGGCGGACGTCTGCACCGACCTCGTCGAGACGGCTCGTGATCGAAGAAGAGTCCCGCCGCTAAACCGGCGATCGGGCATGTTTTCGTGGGAGTCGTTCACGGAGGCTACGAGGACGGATCAAGATCGGGTGACAACGGTGGTCTACTCACGGGGACGAATCGTCGGCGGGAAACCGAGTCTCTATACCAGCTACGAGAAGGCGGATCGGGGTAGTTCCGATGGGAGAGCACTCGGACCCTTCGATCTACCCAACGGGTTGGGATCTTCATGGCGGTACAGGCGGTGCTTCACTCTTCGACCATGGCGCCTGGTCGCCGGTTCAACAGCGTCTTGCAGCCGGGAAGGAGGCCTGTCGCCCGCCGCTCAAGTTTTGTCGAGCTTTTCGGCGTTAGTATGTGCTCTGGCGGAAGCTAATCCGCGGATCAGGACTTTCTGGCGGAGATTGCAAAGGTGAGGGAACAGATCACTAATGCTAAAGCGGACTTGGCAGCCGCGGACGAAAGGATGGCAGCGGAACGGGCGCTTTGGATCGCGCAGTTTATAGGCTCGAGCCGGACCAGAGCGTCACGTGAAGTCATGAAAAGGAAGTACAGTCCCGTTTACCTTCCGTTTTTGAGGAAGGAGCTTTTCAATACCCGAAGCGAGGACGATAATCCGCCGCCATTGGTAAACCAGCCGGAAGCACTGGGGCGGCCGCGCCTGTTCAGCCCGGATGATAGATCTACCTCGCCATCATACCGGCGCGCCCGGACCGTCGCGAACACCTCCGGTCACTACTCCAACCAGATGGATAACCTCGTGGCGGCTGCGGCACGGTTAGAGGCGATTCAATCGGCGATTCACCACAGGCGGTGGAGACACGCCGGGTTAAGGAGCTCCTTAGGGCGGCCTTGGCTCGGCAAGAAGCGTGCTCGATGCAATCGAGATCGGATCCATTCCACCCCCGCCCGGTCGGAGCTACGGTAAGCGTCGATGAACCGCCGTGTCGAGCAATGCGCAAGCGTGGACCGCCTCGCGGCAATCCGCCGGCGGCTTTGAAGATGCTCAAGTGGTAGTGGACCGCGCCAGGCACGTAGGGAGGCGAGTTAGCGGCTGGCGCGAGGATCATCCGCCGCGCCGGTTCGACCAACCATCTTCGAACCGGGGTCACGTCCGGCTCTTTGGGGTACCTTGCCTCGTCCTCTTTTTCGCAGCGTCGTTTGCCCAAGGACTTCAAGGGGCCACGCAAGGTGCCGAATTATACCGCCGACTTGGCTCCGGAGGCATGGATAGAAAGCTACGAGATGGCCATGGAGATCTTTGGGCGTGGATGAAGCAGCATGTGCAAAGTACTTCACAATGATCTTTGGAAGGTACTGCCGAACTTGGTTGAAAAACTTGCCGCCGACTCTATCAACTCGTGGACACGCTTGAGAACCGGTTTATCAAAATTTCAAAGACACTGTAAACAGCCCATGTCCGTGGTGGATCTGGCGGCTGCGTCGGCGGACGGAGAGTCTACAACCCATTGGGTGCGCCGTGTCTCGGAAGTTTTACATTCTTGAGACGGATCAACCCTGGTTCCGCGATCATGACCTTGGAAGCCAATTGCGGTTCGAGCCATTGAAGCTGAAGCTGGGTCGCATGAAGCGTTTTGTCATGACATGGGCACTCTAATGGGCGTTTTGGTAAAATCGCTGATTACGATAGTACCAAGGATCCCGAATCGAGAATGATGAAGTGGGGAAGGGAAAACAGAACGGCAATTCGAGAGCCAGCAGATCGATCGGCGAGCAATGGAGGGCACAAGCGTAAAGCGAACGGCAACATGGGCTTTAGTAGCCAACACCAACGCTAGAGGACAAGGGTCAGCGGCGCGGGGTAAGCAATCAAACCGGGCGGTCATAACCGGATCGTTTGAACTTCATATTAAATCAACCTTGTCGAAGCACGGACGAAGGAGGTACCGCGAACCACCTTTGAAAGGATTGTTATATTATGCAGGAGTTTAAAACTCCAACTCTTTCCGGTATGATCAAGGGTCCGTGGCGGTTCGTGGTCCGCTCCAGATTCTGGCGGAGAAATTCGGCCCGGATTCGGTGGTAATCCGGCGGCAAGGCCATCGTAATAATCAAGGTAATCGAGCAGTCGAAACCAAGGGGCTACAATCAACAACAGCGAGAGTCGGGTTATCGAGCAATCCAAAGCAATTGAATGGCGGACGGTACCACGTCTTTACCACCAGCTTGGACCGACGAGACCGGAAACTTCAGAGGCGGGCGGTCGGTGTTGTTGAACCGGCTGCGCCGCATTACCTGCGCTACCGTCCGAGCAGCCGATTGTGTGGAGCAGAGGACCATCCTCCCGGGTTTACAATCCGGGTCGATTAGCCCTGGTGGTGGCACCCCGGTGGCGGGTACAAGTTTACCAAGGTTCTTATGGATGGAGGAAGCAGCATCAACATCACGTACTCTGAAACTTTCCGACGGATGGGGTTGTGAGATAGGCATCTCGTGGCCATCCAAAGACTGAGATTTCACGGAGTGGTGCACAGTAAGTCGGCATACCCGGTCGGTAAAATAGCCCTGGAGGTAACCTTTGGAGACGAGCATGATTCGAATGAAGCGTTGACATTTGAGGTGGTGAAAATTCAAAGCCCTTACCACGCCTCTTTGGGCGGCGGCTTATGCTAAGTTCATGGCACGGCCTGTTATGTTTACTTACAGCTGAAAATGCGGGTCACAAAGGAACGATAACGGTTCATGGGAGCCGCGGATCGCTCTGGAGTCACGAGGAAGGTGATGCGGCTTCTGCAGAGTCGGTTTGTGCCACGGAGGAGTTAAAGTATTATAAGGATAATGTTGATCCGGCGGATATGACCCCTTTGAAGAAGCCAACTACGAGCATGATCCGGACTTGAAGTTCAAATCGGCGGCTGAGACAAAGCTTGTTGATTTTGTGCCCGCGAGTCATCCAAGCAGTTCACCATCGGTGCCAACCTGGATCCTAAATAAGAAAGCGCGCTCATCGAGTTCATCCGTGAGAATCGGGACATTTTGCATGGAAACCTTCGACATGCGGTGTACCGAGGGAACTCGCCGAGCACACTCTTAATGTGGATCCGAAATACAAACCGTAAAACAGTTTCTTCGCGGTTTAACGAGGAAAGCGCAAGGCCATCGGAGAAGAAGTCGCTAGACTTTTGGCAGCGAGGTTTATCGTTGAAGTCTTTCACCCGAGTGGCTTGCTAATCCGGTGTTGGTCCTTAAGAAAAATGGCACTTGGCGCGTATGCGTGGATTACAGATCTTAACAAAGCTTGTCCGGCGGATCCTTCGCCCTCCCGCATTGACCAGATCATTGATGCAACGGCGGGTTGTGGCGTTTGAGCTTCTGGATGCGTATTCGGTTATCATCAGATTAAGATGGCGGTTAAAGACCAGGAGAAGACGGCGTTTATCACCCCTTTGGAGCCTTCGCTATGTGTCCATGCCTTTTGGGCTCAAGAGCGCCCAAGCAACTTATCGGCGTTGCGTCTAATTGTTTGCATGAACAGATCGGCCGTAATGTGCACGCCTATGTGGATGATATCGTGGTGAAATCAAGGCAGAAGGAAACATTGATTGAGGACTTAAAGGAAACCTTTGACAACTTGCGGGTGTACAAGATGATGCTCAACCCGCCAAGTGCGTCTTTGGTGTTCCGCAGCAAATTGTTGGGTTTTCGTGTCCAGCAAGGGATTGAGGCTAATCCGGAGAAGATTACAGCTATCACCTCCTTAGCTAAGCCAAAGTGCATCAATGATGTTCAACGTTTGGCAGGCGGATTGCTGCGTTAAGCGGTTTATCGATCGCCTAGGAGAAGGCTATCCCTTTATACCGAGATCTTTGAAGAAGACGGATCAATTCGTTTGGAGCTCAACAACGATGAGGCATTGGAGGATCTAAAGCGGCGGTACCAACCCTTTGTTCTTGCTGCCCTATTGACGAGGAGCCGCTCTGTTATATGTTGTTTGCTAATGCCGAGCGATGAGTGTAGCCATTGTGGTGGGCGCAAGGAGGCGGGGAAGGAGTATCCGGTTCAATGACGATTTACTACATCAGCGAGGTTCTCATCGAATCAAAACAAAGGTATCCACATTGGCGAAGCTGGTATATGGAGTTTTTATGGCAAGCGGAAGCTGAAGCAATATTTCCAAGGGCACCCCATCACGGTGGTCATTTCGGCTCCTTTAGGCGATATCATCTTGAACCGGAAGCAATGGGCGGATTGCTAAGTGGGCTATAGAGCTTGGGCATACGGTTTAAAGTATGTGCCCGGACGGCCATAAAGTCTCGAGCACTTGTGGATTTCATTAATGATTGGGCGGAGTTGCAAGCACCAGAGGAGAAGCGGATCACACCTATTGGACCATCCATTTTGATGGGTCCAGCAGTTGGAGGGCTCGGGGTGAGTCGATTAACTTCCCCACGAGGTGACAAGTTCTGTTATGTTCTCCGTCTAATGTTCCCTTGTACTAACAATGCAGCTGAGTATGAAGCTTTGCTCCATGGTCTCCGGATGGCCAAGAAATGAATCTCAGCGGGTTAAATGCTTTGGTGACTCGGACTTGGTGGCCTAGCAAGTATCCGGTGCTTGGGACTCAAAGATCCACTCATGGCTGCATATCGTCGGAAGTGGATGTTGTTGCAGGACATTTTAAAGGGTATCGGTGGACCATGTGGATCGTCGGAAGAACGAGGCGGTGATGCTTTGAGCCGGCTGGGTTCCCAGCGTAAACCGGTCCATAGCGTTTTCCTTGATGTCTGCACAAACCGTCGCTTAAATTTCTGATGAAATTGATTTGGCTACCCCGATCCGGAAGCTCATTTGGTGGCGGCCTTGCATGTCATCCCGGATTGGGCGCTCCTTATTTGGCATACATGAACCGGGCGAGTTACGGAGGATGAGGCGTTGGCCGGCAGATAGTTCGGCGGTCTAAGTCTATGACCATTGTTAATGGCGAGTTGCACCGTCGCGATGTGTCGAGGGTGTTTCAGCGTTGTGTGTCCCCTGAAGAGGGCTGTGAGATATTGCGAGAGATTCATGAAGGGATTGTGGTCACCACGCTGGTTCAAAGTCCCAGTGGCCAAAGCATTTCGCCATGGTTTCTATTGGTTGACCGCCCATCTTGATCACGGAGGATTTGGTCGACGATGTGACGGTTGCCAAAAGTTCTCGAGCGTGCTCATATGCCAGCCAAGAATTGAGGATGATTCCCATTACTTGGCCATTTGCGACTTGGGGTTGGATATGGTTGGACCTTTCAAAAGGTCCAAAGATAAGAAGACCCACTGTTGGTGGCGGTGGATAAGTTTACCAAGTGGGTCGGGCGAGCACATTAGCAAGTGTGATGCAGCCACGGCGGTTCAGTTCATCAAGCGGGTGATTTTCGGTTTGGGTTTCCACAATATCATCACGGACAATGGCACCAATTTATCCAAAGGAGCTATGAAGGAATTTTGTGAGCGAGAGCACATCCGCTTGATGTTTCTTCAGAGCCCACCCGCAATCCAATGGTCAAGCGGAACGAGCTAATCAGAAATTTTGAAGGGTATCAAACCCGGCTTATGGTCCCTTTAGAGAGGACGCCGGGTTGTTGGGTGGAAGAGCTACCATCGGTGATATGGAGTATAAACACTACCCCAACCGATCCACTTGGATATCGCCGTTCTTTATGATCTATGGAGCGGGGCGGTTCTTCCCATGATATCCGTCACGACTACGCCCGAGTAGCAGCTTATGTTGAGGCGGATAGCGAGGCAGCACGGCAAGATGATTTGGATCGACCGACGAAGAGCGCGATATGGCAGCAGCTCGCTCGGCGGTCTACCAACAGGATCTTCGTCGATATCACAGCCGGCGGTTAAAACCAGAACCTTCGGAAGGAGACTTGGTGCTGCGGCTCATTCAAGATCGAAAAGATATGCACAAGCTATCCCCACCTTGGGAGGGGCCTTTTGTGGTCGATGAAGAATCTATACAACGGGTCCTACTATCGATTGATGTTCGAGAGCGAAAGGACTCACGCCGCGTCGGAGGAGTCCAACGAGCCATGGAACATAGCTCATCTTGACCTTATTATACTTGAGCCATTGGCTCCACTTATGTATATATCAAGACTGTATATATTATGAATAAAAGCAATAAACCGGATCCTCGGCTAAAGCGGGGTATCATTACAGATAAAAGACCGGTTTGGGTACATGGAATGTTTGTGAAGCGGCCTCCGGTTCAACCCTTAGCCTTGTTTTGAAACTTTTGTCATTTGGGGGCTTGGTCAGATCCGAACCAATGCAATGCCTCTTGACAGGTAAAGCCACCAGATCATTTGGGGACATGGTCACATCTGAACCAATCACGCCTCTTGGTCGGCCTAAGGCCATAGAATCACTTAGGGCTTTGGTCGAACCGAACCATTGCAATGCCACTTGATCGGCATCATGCCACGAGTTCGATTGGGGACTGGCTGACTTGAACCATCGCTACGCCAGTATAGGGGCTTGGTCTGTCCGACCATGGTAACACCATCTGATCCGGCTCAGTACAGCCTTGTCTCGTAAAGCGGTTTTTCTCATTGATTTTGTTTTCATGTGGTTTTGATACCTATTATTTGGTTTTTTGTCGGCCTTCGTAAACCAGATTTACGTTGTTGATACGTTTTAAGTCGGCGATTTTGTTCGGTTTGGTTTCTTGTTAGAACATCCCATTGTGGAGTAACAGGGCTTATCATGCCCGCACGGTTTACACGATAAATCGGTCTTATACAGGATTGCCCTCCTTTGGCGATGATGGTTTATAAGACCTCCGCTTGGGATTGGCTACAGCCAACTATGTGCTGATCTTTGGCAGGTATGTTCAGTATCACATAATTTTGATCGTATACCTCGGTTTTCTCTCATATAAATATTGGTATCAGCCTGGTTGGAGGTATACACCGCCATGGCGGTTTAAGAACTTGTGATTGCAGGCAAAATATGTGGCAGGATTCACTACAAAAGCCAACGGATCTAGCACGTCGAGCAAAAGTTTACGAGACCAAAGTTGCACGGCATTGTTGAAGGAAATACACTTGCTATCCTATTACAAAAGCCTTTCGAGGCCGGCGTTTCTGCGAGTTATGCCTTGAGGCTTTGGATATGTCACCCGGCTTGACGGATTCGCTGCTTCACCGGGTTGGCGCGAGGTGGAGGGGGCGGCGCCTGGCGTCGGTTCAGCTTCTTCCTCTTCCTCACCCAAAGCCCGGAAGTCATTGGTAGACCAGTCAATCCGGTTAAGGCCTGAAAGACAGCTTCTTCACTTATCGGTTCAGCGGATCAACGTCGAGGCGTAAGTGTGCTTACGGATTGGAGGATCAGGCTCGCACTCCGGGATGACAAACTCCACCCGCTTGTTATTGGCGTCATAAAAGATCGGTGAACCTCGGGTTGGCTTCAGCCGCCATTGACTCACCAACGGACGCACTTCCTTGGTAATCCGTTTGAAATATTGTTATCAAAGGCTTCACCATTCTCTTGAGCACTGGAAAACCTTTAGCTATGTCGGCCGGATCAAGATCCGCTATCCATGCTTTAGCACGAGTCGAGCGATGGCGTGCCGGCCGGCTGCGGATCGCTTCATCTCTTCAAGCTGACCGGAATCATGGACAGCCGGTCCAGCGTCTCTCTGATCAGGGGCGGCGCCGTGTTGTCATATGAAGTGGCGCATATAACCCGCTGGCGCCGGTATATAGCTGCTCAATCGAGTGTATGAAGCCTTGAGTTTTTTCCGCACGTCGAGCCGGATCGCAATCGTTTGCCTACACCAGGTTTAGACAGCTCAAGTTAAACCGGCGGAAGCATTAACACAGCATATTCAAGATAAGTTTGCTTACCAAAGATGGCGAAGTCATAGCATGCACTTGGCGTTTGAGTCCGGTCATTTCTTGATCACGGTTTAAGGGCGCCTCGGCTTCCTCCGCCCGCTTTACTAAACCGGCCTTCTCGGTGTCCCGATTGACCCTTCGGTTGTACCACTCCTTCACTGTGCCATGGTGGTCGTGGCAGTTTTAGCTCATCCTTGGCTTTGGTGGCTTCATTATTTGGGTTTCAGATTGCTTCGGAGGTCCTTTAGTTGCACACTTCTGGGTGTATTTCATTCGATGACAAAAGAAGCATGTCGGTGGGTTTATTATACAAGTCCCAAGCTCAATACAAGTATTCAACTTGGCACTTGGGGCTAATGGCTAGTTGATCTCAATTTATTATAAAGAGACACACCTTAAGTCCCGGTTTAACTTTACAAAGTTAAACCGACCCTTGGGGGCTACTATGCGTTAAAATAACGAAAAGGTCACTCATTACCTCATAGCGGTCCTTCATGCGGTTTACTAGACCGGCTTCAAAGTCGCGGCTTGTGTAAAGCCGGTTCGAAAGCGGAATGAAGCTCTTAGGCAGAGAAATTGTCGTAGCCGACATATCAGTCTTCCTTGTCCTTGCTCATAATAGTGGAACCGTCTTTGATCTGTGCTTTGCTAAAGCGACCGGTTGGCTAGGAGCGATGTAGCGATACTGTCACAATAACATCGTCATTTTCAGCGGTCTTGTTTGGGCTTGCCGTCGTTTTGCTTTGGCTCGGCGGTTCATCGATCCACGACCCGCTCGGCGGACGGGTTTGATGGAGCGGTGGGAAGTTTCCACTTGGACCTCCGGTTCAACCTCTGGCGGATCAGCGATGTCGTCTTTGTACAATTCGCGAGCTTTCCTTGGCGGCTTCAGGATTTTCGTGTGTTTGTTCGGGGTTTTCTCCGGATCAACATCGAGGTAGGATCAAGAGTTTTCGCCTTCTTGCTCAAGCGAGCCTTGGTGCTGCAATATTCAGAATCGGATCAAGACAAATTGACCAAGGTGACGGTGAGTCGAATTGACAAACAGTAATTACATACCTGCGGCGATGTTCGGTGGAGGCGGTTGTGTGGTGGATGAACCGCCCGACGAGTTGGAAGAGGCCGATAATTGGTCGACGGATTGAGAGGACATCGGAAGAAACCTTTTAAGGGATAACGCTTTTCGGAGAGCAAGTCACCTCGGCCGGCGCTTCCGGATAGGTGTGTCTGTAAACCGGTGAGGTAACTTTGTTAGCCTTCGTGTTGGGTTGTACTGGCGCTCTTCAGCTGTTGTGTCTTCAAGTTAAGATTTGGATTCAAGTAAGCACAGAATGGTATTTTTCACTTTCCGGACGGTAGCGACGAATTCTCTTAACCGCGCAAGATCGGATTCGGAAGAAAGTAAGATTACCTCAACAGGTCGGCATGGCTGGCTTCAAGATCATCCTGGGAAGAAAATTGTCATAAAAAGATTGTAAAGGGCCAAGCATATGCAAGAAGAAACACAAAGCGGCAAGCGGTTTACCTCGGCTTCGATTCTTCGTCCTCCGTGGATCGAGGACTCGGCGGTCTTCTTCTTGCCCGTTTTCTTAGTGGCCTTGGACTTTACGAGGCGCCCGAACCGGTTTGGTTCGTTTCGAAAAGAGCTGTCGGCTGAGAAGGAATAAGGATTAACGTGTATCAGCGGAGTATTAAGAGCTTGAAAGGCGGTGAGTAGAACTTACCGCGGCGGTTTGTTGGTGGCACAAAATGGAGCCAACCGGTTAGGCTGCAGACGGAGATTGGCTCATCGAGCATCTTCTTGACGATCTCGGTGACCTCTGTTCGATTATAGGCAGCTCGTGGCGCCTTTGAGGATCTTTGAGGCTGCGGTGTACTGTGCATCAATCCGGGCGGCGGCTTAGTGGCAAAACACCCCAAGAGACCCAGAACGTACAAGATCCACGCCGGTTAAGCCATTGGCCATTAGAGCCCGGAGCTTGATTATTTGCGGTGCGAAGTTCTTCCGTTCATGGCGGTTAAGCGGGAAGGCAGCGGATGCTGGTTCTCGAGCGGTGAAACGGTAACCCGTAAGGGGTTTTCGTTGGCGGGCAGTGTTCGGCAGAGAACCAGGTTTGGTTCCATTCCTTTGGATGGCTGTGGTGCTTGGCGTGAGGAAAATCGACTTCCTTCCTCTTACGGATTGAAACGCCGCCCAGCTCCGTGTTAGGACCGTCGAGAAAACTCGTGCGGCGGTTCAAATGGAAAAATCCGGAACAACTCCACGACGGTTCTTCTTGAAGATAGACTTCACGAAGACTTGAAAGTTGCATATATTCGACACGAATTGGGCCGATGTCACGAGGATGAAGTTGCAGACTGGCAAGGACATCCCGGAAAAATTTTGAACCGGGCGGACAGAACCCCCGGTCTAAGTGCTGCATAAACACGATTACTTCTCCCGCTCGCGCTCGGGAGGAAACTCGCCTTCGGAACACGCCAATGGAGGACACTTTTGGAGCCAAACCGCCAAGGTGACATAGCCGTTGAGCTGCGTTTGGTGACTCGGACGGACCCGCTTGCAAGCGGAAAATTGAGGAGCCATTCCGGAAGATTAAAGCTGCGAAAGAAAGGAAGAAAACGGTTCACTTTGTTGAACAGGTCAGTGTTACGAATATTGTTAAACCGGCAGTTCGGTGGCGGCTTCCCATCCGGTTTAACTAAGGACTAATGGAGGTCGATTAGATATCGGGTTAAACCGCCAGAGGAGGTAGTCTGAAAAAAGTTGCTAAGTGTAGACGGAAACAGGTTTCCCATGCAAAAGGAAATAATCTAGATCTACCAGGGTTGATAGAAGAAAATTTCTGCGACCTAACTGCACCTCCTACAGTAGCAGGAAGGTTCGGTATGTTAAAGTGAAAGATCTGAACAAAAGGGAAGGTGCCTAGAATCGGATAAGCGCGCGAAAGCAGCCGCATGCATATGAGGAGCGGTGCGGCCGAGCCGTGACGGCCATGGCGAATCGGCATGAAGGGTCGGCATGAGCGCTCATGAGCTATCGCGACGAACCGAGTTTCAGATGAGATCTAGGGTTTAAAGATGACCTTACGACGAGCGAGAACCGCGGAGGAGCGCCGAGACTGGTCGATCCGGTTGATCAAAGGCCAAGGAAGCGTCGGTCGAAGGTTGAAGGCGACGGCAAGAGCTTGAGGTCGGTGGTCGCGAGGAAGAAGAAGAGAGAAGGAGAAGAAGAAATGACCCGACCGGTCTATTTATAAGGGACCGGAGTAATCAATGGTAGCGAAATTGAGGAGCCAAAAGCGGCGGAAGGTGCAGCGGCCGCCTCGATTTCGGGATAGCCTTAATGAAGGGAATCTTCTGTTTTAGATTTTTGTTCAAAATGACGTCGGGGCCCCGACACGAAGATCGAAGGATGATGTCACGGCGGTTCAAGCGGATGGCGGTTTACAAGGGAGATCAAGGGTTGCTGAAGACGTGAAGATTAACTGAACGGTTCAAGTCAATCTGGGGCCTAATGTTGAGGATACAACTACGGAGTGTGAACCGCCCGGGCTCGGTTTACCTCGTCGTGATCGAGCCCATATGGAGGCTGGAGCCCGAAGGAATTAAGATCCATACATGTAAACCGCCCTAGCATCTGTAACTTGTATTGTAAGGCAAGAAAGGAGAAACCAAGCGGACTCTTGTATGAGCCGGATTGGGATTCTATAAGCGGCCGGGCGTTAACCCGTGTATATAAGGGGACGACCGGGCGAAGTTAGGGACAGAGGATTCGAGGCTAAGGCAAAGCTATTGCTCCTAGTCGCGAATCATATCAATCACACCACAACCGGGCGTAGGTTTTACCTTCATCGAAGGGCGAACCAAAGATAATTCCGTGTCTTGTGTCCGCATTAACCCTTTAGGTTAACCCGTCACGATGGCCCTACGACTAAGTCCTTTCATGAGGACATCTGCCGTGACAATTCCACGACACTAGTGACAAAGCAGAGCAGAGGAGAGCGTGTGGATTCGCTTCCCCTCTGTCTGCCTGCCGCTACGGTGATCGGTGGCTGGGAGAAGAATCTCGGCGCCTCCGTTCCGGCTAGCGGTTTAGGTTAGAGTTTTAGTCCTTGCAGGTGTGGCGCTCGGGGGGACGGCGGCGCTTCTTGTTCGAGTTTGTCTTGTGGGTTTCGATCCCACTCGAGTTTGTTCATTCGTTCAGACGTAGTCGGGAGAGGTTCGGTGTAGATCCTTGCCGTCTATTTTGTGGCGATGAGGTTAGCGTTTCTCGTGGATTTGGCGTCGGATGCGGAGGTAGCGGTCATTCGATTCGGTGATCCAGGAACCCTGATGTAGTTTTTGTCATGTTTGAAATACTTTGTATTTCTGAATAGGATTTTTATAGTAATCTGATAAAAAAAATTTCAAAGAAAAGAAAGAGAGAGCGGCGGGTGTGTATGCGCACATCGGCACGCAAAGTACGGCGCGAGCTCTGGCGGTGGAGTGCGGCTGCGTGGCGTGGCGTGCCGGCAGGGACAGGACACAGGAGGAGGCGGCCCCCATCCCCGTCGCATCACCCGTCGCCCGTCTCGCGCGCCCTCCTCTGCCCTGCGCTGCGCGGTCACGAGGTTGAGGTGACGCTTTTCAAGGCCCGCCCTCATTCATTGCGCCTCCCTCTCGGACTCTTGGCTTCGCTCGCTTGCGCCGCTCGCCGCCGTCTCCCGCGCGGCGCCGGCGCGCGGTAAACAGCGGCGGCTCGCCGGCGCGGCATGGCGCTGCCAATGCTGCTCGTCTTGTATACCCTGAGGAATCACGTATGTGCGTGTGTGTACGTACGTACGTACGTACGTACGTACACGGGCGGCGACGCATCACGCATGCATGTCTGTCTCTTGCGGGCGGGCGGGCATCATGTGAGTTGAACAAGGAGCGGTCTGGTCTGGTGTGGGTCCCGCCGTGCAGTCTCTTTGTTGCGAGCTTTGTCCTGTGTAGTAGTAGCAGTAATAACCCTAGCAAGTGCGCCCGGTTGTACTCCTTGGCCGGCTCCCGATTTATGTGA
Organism: Aegilops longissima; assembly: GCA_021605205.1. Classification (NCBI taxonomy): domain Eukaryota; kingdom Viridiplantae; phylum Streptophyta; class Magnoliopsida; order Poales; family Poaceae; genus Aegilops; species Aegilops longissima. The sequence goes on along the minus strand of JAHIAM010004080.1, from coordinate 102,001 downwards.
CACCCGGGGGACGATGTGACCATTACGGTATCTCGCTTCTCGCAGCTCAGCTCATTTATTACCAAACAAGTTTCAAACAGGCCGGCCGGGGTTCATTGATTTGCTTCTCCTGGCCCACGGGGACGTCCAAGCTAAAGAATTTCTCAAAAGGGTAAATAAGAAATCCCCTAAACTCAGAGCGCAAAATGAATAGAGCTAAGACAAGACTGTTTGGCTTGGTGAAGGAGGAGGCCACGATTCAATGTACTCTTGCCCTCCTTTTCTTGGGGGATAATTAATGTACTCAAACCCTAGCCCGTCCACCTATATATATATATAGCTAGGTCTATCTATGGTGCCTATTGTTCACACGCAAACACATCACTGTGAACCCACCCCCGGCGTCGAGCGTGGTGCGCAGGACACGTAGGAGTAGGAGCCTTGTTGCGAGCGCGCTGCGCTAGACACGCCGATGAGGCCTTCTGACATATGAGGACCCGAAACCCCGCATGCTCGGGAGGGACCTGAAATTATATGGCAACGGCTATGGTCTGCCATAAAGTCGGCCTAGTTGTCCCTAGGCCTCGTGGATTGCTATCCTGCAACAAGTAGAGCAACGAAGAACGGGGAAGAAGAAAACTAGGATAAATGAGAAAAGATAAAAGATAATAAAAGGTGAAAGATTGATTGATTGATTGTGTGTTGTTCAATCGACCATCATTTCTTACCTATTTATGAGGCGGCTACACTTTTCGTGCAAGAAAAGGTCTTCAAATCCAAATTAACCAAACACGGATTATACGTGGGCCTAAGACGGCAGTTTGGTTTTCGAGATCCACAAGCCATAGACAAACTCAGATTAAAATGATCCAAAAAGCAAGTAAGAAATCTCATGTTGAACGCTTTTTCATCGGCGGTCATCTTAAGAGTCGAATCTCTCTCGCCAAACAAGTGATGGCTGGCGGGCATCACTTTTTACTTATGGTCGGACCGCATTGTGTTGACTGCAATTTTTGCATGCGATCTTGGATTGAGAGGATTTAAATACCAAAATTGCTCGCCTCAACAAGAAGAAGATTTTTAATCTAATGTGATCTTCAATGTAATCAGCCGAGCAACAACTTTCTGCACCCCGAGCGCTATTTTGGTCCTCGAGATGAACTCAGATTGAGATGACCCAAACATTAAATTTGTCAGTTTTGCTGACACAAGGGTTTTCATAGTGGACACTTATTAATTTGAGGCCATCTTATTTACGTTTTCTGTCATGATAAAATCCGGTATCAACACATGCCCCAATTTTTTTGGCAAAGCTCGTGTGCCAGAAAATAACTAGCATCGAGTTTGTTCCGAGGACGATGTTAACACTCCATTGGCCATTTTTATGTGCTAATGACAATAAGTATATTCAACCATCTTTACACTTAGGATGATAATCATGTATTGCATTAGCAATAAAAGTGCAGCTAATCGAATGCATAGGGATGTGGTAATACCCTCTCATGGCGTTAGAAATTATATTGCATCCGTGGATCAAAGTAATAACATCACTAGTAGAAAACAGACCTTACGTTTGCCCCTTTAGTCCCGGTTTGATTACGGCCCCATTAGTCCCGGTTCAAACGGCTAGGAGCGGACGGGGCCACGGGCATAATTAGTCCAGGTTTACTTTTAAACTATAGTCCCGGTTTGTATCACAAACCGGGGCTAAAAGGGTGGTGGCAGGCTGGCATGCATGCATGGAGGGTAGCTAATCATACCTGTGGATGAATTCTATATCATGGGCATCGGTGGGACAGTTGAAGAATATGAATAATGCGTGGACCGACAGTTTTGATGTGTTGATGCAAATCTTCGACTTGTTTGTTTGTAGTTTCCACTCCTTTTCTTCTTCACCTTTGCTGCACTTCCTGCAATGAAAGCTTTTTTTTTCGTGAATACACAAAGCTTGTGTATCATTTCATTGATAGAAGAAGTTAGAGTGAGTAAAAGGGATGGTACAACCCATGACACAAACACAAGAGGCATGGACATGGTTGCTGAAACAGAGAGACAGGAGATGCTTGACCCAAATAAAGAAAAAACATATCTAAACTCCTGAACCAAGGAAGCAACCCAAGCAACAACTAGACAACCAACATCTCCAAATCTAACACCGACGACACCACATGCAAATAAGACAACTCCTTCATGAAGGAGAACGACACCAAGACACCGTCGTCGTCCTATCCGAAAAACCGGACCTAGGTTTCCCCTGATGCTCGAAGAAGGGCACGGATAACGGTCATGGCAGCGCCTTGAAGAAGGGGACGACACCCGCGGATGTCACGGCTGCCAGCATAAGATGCAGGGATTTCGCCCTGCTTGTCTTGTATACCCTGAAGAATCACGTATCAACGTATGTGTGCGTATATGTACGTACGTATACACGGGTGGCGACGCATGCATGCATGTGTCTCGCGGGCGGGCGGGTTTCATGTGAGTTGAACAAGCGGTCTGGTCTGGGTCCCCCGGGGCAGTCGTAATAAACCCCCACCACCAAGTGCGCTTGCTTGTACTCCTTGGACGGTTCCCGATTTATGTGACACCGGGGGAACGATGTGACCATTAGGCTGGTCATAGTGGGGAGTAACTTAGACTAGTGTCATATGCATGACACTAGTCTGCTTACTACCTTCATAACGCAAAATAACGTGATAGTGGTGTCATAGATGGCCATTTATTAGCATGGACTCATCTTGTCTTGTGAAGCGCATGTTACATAAATATATATTATGTTACCACCTCACATTAAATACTTGCCATATAAGCAAAAATTTCTTGGAGTGCGCTATGTTACTAGCTAAGTTACTCCCACTATGACTAGCCTTACGATATCTCGCAGCTCAGCTCATTTATTACCAAACAAGTTCAAACAGGCCGGCCGCCCGGCCGGGATTCGTTTGCTTCTGCTGACCGGGCACGGGCGCGGCCCTAGCCCAGAACGTCCAAGCTTAGATGCGGATTTCTACATGGATCTCTACACAGATTTTACTAGATTTCTACATGGGTGTAGTTTCTAAATATATATTTTTTGTCACATATATAATACATATTTAGATAGTTTAATTGTCAATCTAGAATTACGCGAATGACTTATACACCGAGACGGAGGTAGTAAAGAATTTCTCAAAAGGAAAAAGGGTAAAGAAGAAATCCCCTACACTAAAAGCGCAAAATAAATAGAGCAGGACAAAACTATTTGGCGTGGTGGAGAAGGAGGCGACCATTCAATGTACCCTAGCCCTCTTATTTTTCGGATAATGTGCTCGGAGGTCACCTCATGCCTTTTCATCGGAGGTCATCTTAAGAGTCGAATCTCCCCCGCCAGAAAAGTGATGGCTGGCGAACATCACTTTTTACTCGTGGTTGGACCACATTGTGTTGACTGTAACTTTCGCATCCCATCTTGGATTGAGAGGATTCAACTATCAAAATTGGTTGCCTCAACGAGAAGAAGATTTTCCATCTAATGTGATCTTCGGTGTATAATCGGCCGAGCAGCAACTTTCAGCACCCCGAGCGCTATTTTGGCCCTCGAGATGAACTCAAATTGAGATGGCCCAAACATTAAATTTGTCTATTTTGCCGACAGAGGGTTTTTTCATAGTGGACACTTATTAATTTGAGTCTATCTTAATTACATTTTCTATCATGATAAAATCTGGTGTCAACATATGCTCCATGTTTTTTTGGCAAACCTCGTGTGCCTAGAAAATAACTTGCATCGACTTTGTTCCGATGACGATGTTAAACTCCATTGGCAGTGCGGTGGTGAGACGGACCGCATTGTGTTGACTGTAACTTTGCATCTGATCTTGGATTGAGAGGATTCAAATATCAAAATTGGTTGCCTCAACGAGAAGAAGATGTTCCATCTAATGCGATCTTCCGTGTGTAATCGCCTGAGCAACAACTTTCAGCACCCCGAGCGCTATTTTGGCCCTCGAGATGAACTCAGATTGAAATGGCCCAAACATTAAATTTTTCCATTTGCCGACACTAGGGTTTTTCATAGTGGACGCTTATTAATTTGAGGCTATCTTAATTATGTTTTCTGTCGTGATGAAATTTGGTGTCAACATTTGCTCCATATTTTTTTTGGCAAACCTTGTGTGCCAAAAAATATGTGGCAGCCCGGGTCAGAGAACTGGAACACCCCGTATTCCAGCCCAGAGATCAAATCTTCTGGAATACGACACCGCTTAGGATAGAACAAATCAACTCCTATTACAATTATTCTAGGCACAAGGGTTCGGATATACAAAGGATTACATCGGCACGACGACATTACGCCTGCTAAGGTAGCTCTATGCTAGCAGCGAAACCACTCGTAGTACCAAAATAACTTCTATCAGTGGAACAACGACAATGGTGATGAACTCCACTCCGCAGGGACTCTAGCTGGGACACATCCTAGCGCACAAACTCGAAATCCTTGACAAGTAATCAATCACGGCATCACCTGCAATCTGGCATGACACGCCAGGTGAGTACTTTGAATGTACTCGCAAGCTCACAGCTACCAGAAGCAATCAAGACAAACAATAACATGACATTTACAGGTTGGGTATCAGTGATGAACATGATACTACTAGAACAACATGAGCATGGCATGTACAAATTAATCATGATATCAACATGATGATACTAGCACTAGCATGAGTTAGGGTCGATGTTTAAGGTCTCGTGGACCAACTTACTGTTCTCGGAGGTATCGAGATATTTCTTGATGCGCGTTCCATCACACTTCAAGCTTGATTCTCAATAAACGGGGGAAAACCCCTGTGCATCACCTGTCAATTCTAAGAATTGAACTCGGGTCGTTATGCTGCACAACCGCATACCTAACCACTGAGCCAAGGCTCTCTTTGCAAGACATTATATTGCATCTATGGATCTAAATATTACCATGGAGGGTAATCAATCATACCTGAGGATGAATTCCATATCATGGGTATCAATGAGATAGTTGAAGAATATGAATAATGTGTGAACCGACAGTTTTGATGTGTGGATGCAAATCTTCGGTTTGTTTGTTTGTTTGGGGTTTCCACTCTTTTTCTTTTTCACCTTTGCTGAATTTCTTGCAGTGAAAGCATGCGCATTGTTTTTATGTTGAGTACTTCTTTAGATCACATGCCATATTTCTCCTTTTCAACTCTTTTTTTTAGCAATTCTCCTTTTCAACTCTTATGCATTTAGATTTTGTAATTTCTTCATTTGTAGAGGCTCTTATGTGGGCTTTTGAGTGGACATGGTGGGCGGCCCGTGTCCACTTGCAGCATGAGGTGTATGGTTCCAATATTTCTCGTATATACATAGTACTCATACGGCCCTACCAATGGACAAGCCTACTCGTCACCGTATGTACTACAGTACTAGTCGTGTGTTGGGTGGATGGCACTCATGGCAGCTAGGGAGAGAGAGTGTGTGTGTGTGCAACAAGGGGGAAATGAACCACATGCAAAGTGGACGAGCGACCCTGCCGCTACACTGAACCGGAAAAATGCGCCATATCCGCGCCTCGCGAGCCGCAACGAGAGGATCAGCGAATGTTTTTTGGTGCACTCCATTAATGTGACCGAGTAGATGGATGTAGATACGCTGCCTGAAATCCTATCCTATGACAATGCTCTCATTGCTACACTGCACACGTGGGTCACATCACAGTATCACACACGTACGTACGAACACAAGCCACTGGTGTGTGCACTGTGAAGATACAGCGGCCGGCCGGCGCTCCCTACCACGGATCGAGCGCATTTAAAGGAACGGTGATACGCGGGGCCTGGCTGTTACATTTTCTTTTTTGAGAAAGGCCGCTGTTTACATGGCTTTGGCTTTTTAGCCGGCCCTAGTCTTCTATCTCTAGGAAAATATCTATCTGGTGCACCGGAGCTTGTGGTGCTACCGATGCATCCAACTCACATTATGCTTTTAAAACGTTCAAAAAATTCTGCAAAAAAATTAGTACACTCTCCGAAACATCAATGGAGGTTGTCACAAAATTTCAAGTCAAAATTCGAAACATAACTTGAAAAACAAAAATTGAAAAATTCAACACTGAATAGTACATAACATTAACTTGGGCTTCAGATTTGGCCCATTTTCACACTGATGCCAAATTTGTCATTTTTTATCTCAAAAAATACTGTGAATTTGTATACGATTTTTTGTGACATCATACATTGAGAATTTTTTTCAGATTTAAAAAAATATTCTATAGCATCCGGTGCACCGGTAGCACCACAAGTGTAGGTGCACCGGATACATTCCCTTCTATCTCTACAATAAACATACTATCTTCATGGACCGGACACGATACGACAGAGGAGTCGGTCATCCAACTAGACCTGGGCATGGGCAGCCCGGCCCAAAAAACTTGGGCCGGCCAGTCCGGGCTTGCCATTCCGGGCGGGCTTGGGCCTTATTTTGCAGCCGGAAGGCTGTTCAGGCCAGGCTCAGGCTTCTCGTTTTTCGTATTTTGCGACCGGCTTTTGGGCTTCGGGTCGGGCTTGCACGTGTGCACACTAAAAAACAGCGTTCAGATCGGGCTTTCGGGCTTGATTCTGGGCTGGGCTCGGGCTTGAAAAAAAAGTGTATTTTGGGCTTTAGGCTGGGCTCAGGCTTCTGTAAATTGAGGGAATTCGTGCCTACTCGGTATTTCACCGGTTATGAAAATGCAAGAGAAAAGAAGGTCAGGCTTTTACAAGCCCATCCCGAAACCCGCTCCGACCCGGCATTTGCCAGGTTTACATCCAAAGGTCCGTTCAGCAACTTTCCGCCAAATGCATATAGACATTTAGCAACCTTTCCGTCAAATGCATGTAGTCATTAGCAACCTTCGGCCAAATAGTAGTGGCCTTCCGCCATCTTGGGGGGACGAGGGGTAAGTATGGGTGTAGGACTCCCGCGAACCTTCACAGGTTTGATTTCGGTTTGCGGCAATTCAAACATCGATACTGCTTGCGAACAAATACGGCTCGACGTTGGATGTCAAAGTGCGTCCGGAAAGCATGGTCTGAACATTTGCGGGCTATTTGTGGCCCAGCATTGGAGATACCCTAAGCCCTCTAGATTTAAAGTGTCCTAGAGCATCTAGGACTATGGTGTTCATATAGACCCCGTGTCTAAAGATATGTCCCTGGCTGAGAGTAACACTTATCTAGTCGTAATGGACTAAACGGTTTTGAGAAGATATTGTCTGGTTTTTATTCTTTCTTTTATGTCTTTTTACCTTTTAAATAGTTTTTCTATTTTTTTCTTTTTTCTTGTTAATTTTTTTTCATTTTCATTTATGAATAAGCTTTCTAAATCTGGAGCCTCCTAATGGGTAGGGTTTTTTTTATGTCGCTATGGGCCCCGCCTATATGACTGTGTCGGTGGTTGAAAGTGAAAAACACCTAGCCGTAACTGGACAGCCAGTTTTCTTAGTTTGAGTAGGTATTCCTAATTTTTTGTTTATCTTTATTTTGTTTTTTCCTACTATTTTTAATAGCTTTTATTTTTATTTTTCTTCTCTTGTTTGTTTTTTCTTTTTGTATACTTTAATTTACCAATATTTATTAAAATTTATGAATTTTTTTTAAATCGATGAGGAGTTTTTTAAATTCATAAACACTTTTTATTGACATTTTTGTAAAACCCAAGATTTTTAAAACCCGTGAACATCTTGTTATTGACCGAACTTTTTCAAATACGATAGTCGGCTTCTTCTGAGCTTGCAGTGGTGCGTCGAAGAAAAAAAAACAAAGCTAAGCGAGCGAGCAAAGAGTAAATAGCATAAAACTACTAGTTTACAGGCTATGGTTCCAAAAAACTACCACTTTTTAATTTTTCTCAGAAAGCTACCAAACGCGCGGTCCGCTGTTTTCAAAAAACCCAAATCACCGAGTCTTTAGTAGTTGATCACGATTATGGCAGTTGGGCCCCACACTTTTGTTTGACCGTTTACTTTGACCGTTAGCTTACAAGGGGGGCCCACCTGTGAGTTTTCAATCAGGTCCCTAAATGTTTTTGCAAAAAGCAATCGGGTCTCCAAAGGAGACGCGCCCGCTGCAGCCTGCTCGATCCCGAGCCGCTGCGACCGGCCGGAGCGAGCCGCTGCAGATGCCTCTCCCCGCCACCGTGCCGCCATGTCGTGCCTCGCTTTGCCGCCATGCCGTGTCATGCCTCGCTGCGGCGCGTCGTGCCTCGCCTGTGGCCTCCGCTATCCCTGCCGCCATGTCGTGCCGTGCCTACTCGCCTGCGCGGCTGCGTCGTCGCCTCAGGCCTCCGCTATCCTCGCCATGAAGCTCCTCAAGCTCGACGTGGTCGCCGCCGGCTTGGGAGGGAGGCGGCGGCCTACACACAAACGCCCCACCATGGCGCGTCGGCGGCGATCATGCAGAGCCCCATGGCGCTAGGCGACGACCACGGCGAAGCCCCATGGCGTAGCGTGACCATGGCGGAACCCCATGGCGGCGGCGCGGTGGCGACCACCCATGGTGGCGTGCAGCGGCGACTTCTGGGCGGGGCCCCATGGAGCGCAATAGCGACCACGGCGAGCCCTTTGCAGCATCGGCGGCGATGGTCCAAGGACCCGATTGCTTTTTAAAATGATTCCAGGGACCCGATTGCTTTTTTAAAATATTTGTAGGGGCTAATCCATAAAAATCTGTGGATGAGGTGCTGACATGTGGCCCCCACAAGTCAGTTAACAGTCAACCAAACGGTGCATTTAGTGGCGGGCCCAACCTGTCATAAACATGTTTAATTTTTTAACAAAGAGGATTTGGGGTTTTTTGAAATAGCCAACCCCTGACTTGGTAGTTATCAGCGAAAAAAATAAATCCGGTAGTTTTTTGAAACCCTAACCCATAAACAAGTAGTTTTATGCTATTTACTCGCGAGCAAAGCACGGAGCCAAGCTGACACCGATATCGAAACATGTAAGGACGCCGCAAACACACACCGAACAACCCTGCCCTCCTTTTAGAACAAATGGAGTCTCCAACAACATCCCAACACAATATACGAATGAAACATAACACCACCAAAACGTACTTAAAATCCAAGCCAGCATAGATAAAAAACCAAAATGAAATAAACAACTGCAATGACCTATTTTTTTTAGGGAAACTTTTGATCTATTCATCATCGATCATGACGAAATATCAGGAATAACAAAAACTACATCTATCTATATATCCGTAGACCACTTAGCGACAACTATACGCATGCTTACGTTGGAGGCACGGCACGTTTGGATACGCCCCGGCCCCTTTTCTACTGGTTCCTTTTCAATTATAGAATTACCTCGCGCGCAGTACAGTACTTACGGGGACCGGGAGCAGGACCAGCGTCACGTACTCACGTACGTGATCGAGTATCGTACAGGGGCCGGCGGGCGCGCGCAGGCATGTAGATTGTAGAGTAGCATTGCGTACGTACAGTACAGCGCCATCAATGTCGTCATTGCCTCATTGGGTTTTTCATGCGCCAAGCAACGCTCCTCTCTCTCTCTCTCTCTCCCTCTGTCTCTCTTTGTATCTTCATGCATAAGTATGGTGCAACTGTAGCGTACTCTCCGTGGGTTTCAATTTCCACAGCACCGTGGTTAATCACTACCCCGTATCTTACCCCGCTGCAGGCCATGCATCGTCTAGCTGCTCCACGGCCTCTACGGCCGGTGGGTGGGTCACGGTCTCTGTTTCGTTCGAGTAAATACCCTCTACGTACGTACACCCTCTTCTTTTTTTTTTTTTGCCTAAATGCGGCACGCTGCCATGCCATGCTCCCTCCCACGGGGTCGCCACGGAGTCGTGTCCGCGGTCTGCCCGTCCGCACGGCTGGGGTTGCACCACACCGCACGAACAGCGCGTACACCGTTTTGCAGCGGGAATGCTGCTATCAGGCTAGTCATAGTGGGGAGTAACTTACACTAATGTCATGCATATGACACTAGTCTAAGTTACTACCTTCATAGTGCAAAGTAACATAGTAGTAGTGTCATAGATGGCTTCATTTATTAGCTTATAGACTCATCTTGTATTGGGAAGCGCTATGTTACAGTAATATAATATGTTACTACTTCTTTTTAGAGGAAAAGGGCTCAACGCCCCGGTTCCAATTGGATTACCAAGAGAAACCGAACAAGGTTTTGTTGCGATTACAAGCACGCGGGGGAAAGAACACAGCACACTCGCTGCCCCAGCAAAATAAGAAACAGATCATGCCACAGGCAACTGATCACTACTAGAGTATGAAAATAAGGTAGCGAAACTGGACAAGGAGGAGCTACATCAAACATATTAAATCATCACTCGCTCATGGCTCCTCTTGAGCACTTCTTCAGACTTAACCAGGATCCGGCCATAGCAGGAGGGGCGGGGATCTTGCTATCTGTTCCAATTTCCGCACCACACGTAGCACTAACCTTTTGACAGTGACTGAGCAACGAACTGCCCAACTGTCTAAGGTAGCAGCAATCTTCCACCACAGAACCTGCATTCCAGACCAGGGGGTATGATTGAAACACATATCGTTACGATATTTCCAAAGAGCCCATAAGGTAGCAGAGTGTAAAAGGCAATCTGCTTGGTGATTTTTATTTAGGGACCACCATTCCAACATGTCATGAATAGACATCCTAGAATGATTATTAGAAATATCCCCAATCACTCTCCAAAGCTCTACAGAAACAACACAACCAAAAAATAAATGATCTATGCTTTCCGGATCACTACAGAAAAGACACGAAGCATCATCTACTACTTGTATTTTCTGCAGATTATCTCTGGTCAATAGCTTATTGTGAACCATAAGCCAAAGAAAAATATGAATGCGGAGAGGAACTCGATATTCCAGATAGAAACACTGCACTGTGGGCAACTCCTCTAAAATTTATTATGTTGTAAAAGGACTTGACAATGTAAACACCTTTAGTGTCATAGTCCCAAATGTGACAGAGTCACACTTGTCTACCAAGATAGTATTCTTGATATCATTGAATAACTCATTCCACTCTGCCAACATATCGGGGAAAAACATCTTCTAAAAGTGATCTTCAGGTTAGTACCGTCCCAAGCCTCACGAACAGTGATGCTCTTATCATTAGCAATACTATAGAGATTCCAATATTTAGTGGCTAGGGTGGTATGCCCTAAACAACGATCATTCCAAAACCTAATACTATTCCCATCTCCTATTATCCAGGAGCATCCTATGTTAGCAGCTTTAGCAGCCCATAGGATGCCTTTCCAGACGGGGGAAGCCCCAACATTAGAGCAGGCAAAAATATTAGGATTATGAGTGTTGTACTTTGAATCAATGACTTTTTTCCAAATCTTGTCATGATCCAAGAAATGTCTCTTAATCCAGGACGCTAATAAACATAAATTCATATCTGCAATGTTAGGGACACCCAGACCTCCATGGTGTTTTTGTTGAGTCACGCAATCCTGTGAAGCCGTGATATTTGTGATGCCCCTCATAGTTATCCTGTAAACAAGTGTGCCACCGAGAGTTAATTAACTTGATGGCCCACTTGGGGAATTTGAAAATACCCATCAGATAACTAGGGATAGAGGCTAGGCAAGTCTTCACTAGTGTGAGTCTCTTGCCGGAGGACAATGTCTGCCTCTCCAACCAGCTCCTTTTTAATGATCTTGTCCACAGAGGGTGAAGCTCACTCTTCTTCAGTTTTCTATGGTAGAGAGGAGCTCCTAAATATTTTATAGGAAAATCACTAATTCTACAATGAGGATTTGAGCAAATATGTTTGCTTCCTCCTATCCACATTAATGGGGACCAATTCGCACTTATGAAAGTTAATGCGCATCCCGAAATTTGTTCAAAGCGTGGATAGTAACAATTTTAGATTTTAGCTTGAGCAGAGTTATTACTCAGAAAAGTAAAGTATCGTCAAGATATTGCATGCTTGATGACACCAACCGGTTGGAGCTAGGAACAATCCTTCTAGGATGTTGCAACTAGCAGCTTTAGCCAGAATTCTAGTAAAGACATCAGCTACTAAATTAAATAATAAAGGGGAATAAGGGTCCCCCTGCCTGACGCCCTTGCTAGTTAAAAAGAAATCACTGATGGTATTGTTAATATTAACTCCAACAGAGCCCTTATTTAACAAAGTAGAAACCTTCTTCATTCATTTAGGGCTAAAACCTCTCTTGCTCATCATGTCAAGCAAGAAATCTCTGTTGATCATGTCATAAGCTTTCTCATAATCTAACTTAAAAATAAAACCAGATTGTTTACTGGAGTATACAACATGAATTATTTCATGAGCTGTGATTATACTTTTAGCAATAAATCTGCCTTTTATGAAGGCAGTCTGGTTCAAGGAAATCAAATCTCTACAAATGGGGCCAAACTTATTAGTGGCACATTTGGCAAAGATTTTGAAGCTGCAATTAATCATAGCAAGAGGCCTAAATTTCTCTATCTTGCTAGCATCAGCCTCTTTAGGAATTAGGGTCAATAGGGAAAAATTGAGTCTATATAAGTCTAACTCATCTTTCTCCCAATCACGAAATAAGGCAAATAGGCCCCTTTTAACAAGGTCCCAGAATTGTTGGTAAAATAAAAAGGAAATCCATCGGCCCAGGGCTCATTCGCATATGAGCCAAGACAACCTCTTTAATCTCTTCTTCAGAGAAAGGGTATCCAAAGATGTTATTATGATCGAGACACTTTCTCATCATCTCCCCAAAAGTCATCTTTCGTGTCGATGTTGATTTTGTCTTGAAAGCCAAATAAATTTTTGTAGTAACTAACAGACAACATGCATAATATCATTCTGTTCGGTTACATTACCTAAATCTCCTTCCAAAGATCACAATTTGTTTCCTACTCCTCTTCGATTTGCTATGGCTTTAAAGTAACCAGCGTTCGTGTCCCTTCCGAATGTCCCCTGCCTCTCGGACCTCTGCCTGCCTTGATTTCCTCTTTTCTCCAGATGTCCTCCAAATCACCTGTAATTTTTTAATTCTGCTCTTAGTATTAGGAGAAGGAGGGTTAGTTTCAGAAAGAATATCCAAGCAGTTATGTTCAGCCACCAGAGCTTGTTTCTGCCTATTTTGTCCAGCCTCATAGTTGGCCATCCAGCCTTTAATGGCTTTTCTAGAATTTCTAATTTTGAACTGCCAAATATCTATGGCCTTAGTAAACGGCAATGGGCAGTCCAGGCTTTAGTCACAACCTCCCTAAAGCCTTCAACTTCTAGACACCACTTCTCAAATCTAAAATGCTTAGTCTTGGGGATGGGGAAAGCACAAGTATTAAGTACCAGAGGAGTGTGATCACTCCCCAATCTAGGGAGGGCTTTAAGATGAACACCAGGGAATTCAGAGGCCCAATCAGTGGACATGAAAACTCTGTCAATAGTAACCATCACCAGATTGTCCTGGTTGTTCCCCCAAGTAAACTTTCTACCATTAATTTTTAACTCAATCAGACCAAATTTATTAATCCAATCATTGAAGAGGTCAGCCCAGTGCTGATTAATAGCACCAGAGCTTTTCTCATTCGCCTCTCTAATTAGATTAAAGTATCCCCCTACAAGAGTGGGCCCTGCACTGTCAGCCAGGATGGAATGAAGTTCATTAATGAAGTCCATCTTATGTTGATCATATGCAGATCCATAAACAGTAATTAACCTCCAAACAGAGCTATCTTGCTTGCCCCTAATTATACAGGAGATGCAGTAATTGTGTAGATCAAAATGTAAAATGTCAAAGGTATCTAGTTTGCAACCCAGCAGAACCCCACCTGCAGTGTTAACAGCAGGCAGCCATTTCCAATTAAAATTGGACCTGGGATCAAAAGCTTCAGTTTGAAGCATGGAAAAATCCTCTTTTTTAGTTTCAGAGATACAAATAAAATCAGGGCTATTGGCTCTAATGAGCTCTTTTAGTTTGTCCACCTTAAAAGGACTGTTGAGTCCTCTAATATTCCAGAAAATACCTATCATCTATATTCAAAATTAATATTCCTTCTTCCTTTACAGGAAGATTTTTTATGAACTTCTATCCTGGGGGAGTCTGGAGTAGAGAGCTCAGTATCCTGGGCCTCTACTTCTTCCTCACTATTATTCCCATGAACATGTTCAGCACCTAAAAAATCCTCACCAGTGATATCTATATTGGGAGGCAAAAAAATATCAGGATTATCAGCATTAAATTTGGAGATTCTATCTAACTCCACATTTTTAATAATGCTAATATTTTCCTGAATGTTATCACTGCTGTTGCCCAGGCTAATTCCTGAACATTCTGCAGTTTTAAACAGAAAATCATTATCAAGACATGCAAATGAATTTTGAGTACCTTTCCTCAACATAGGTCTTTCCAGGTTTTTAATTTGCTTCAGCTCTTGGGCTTTCTGGATAGCAGGCCTGTCATCCTTCTTGATTCTGGTACTAACCCTAGAAGCAACCACAGGGCCCCAATTCTGTTGAGTACTAGGCTTCTTCTGAATCTCAGGGATATGACCAAAAGCAGCAGCTTCAAATCTCTCCAGCAGTGGGCCACCCAAGTTGATATCTTGGTTCTTTTTAGTCACCTCCAAATAACTCTTGGTCATGGGGGCACCCATTGGCTTGGAGGAGCCCATGACAGAGTCATTGGCCGCAGGGGCGGGGGTGGATTTTACAGTGCCACTACGACCAGCAATAGCAGATTTGTCCTTGGGGCTTGGTTGCTATTTCCAGTGTCCATATCCTCTCCCAGTAAATCATCTTCACTAGTGTCAAACTCCTCTTCAGTGTGCTTCTTCTGGGAAGGGTTGTCATTAGGCCCTGGAAGAATATCTGATCCACTTCCTAGTCCAGCTTCCACAGAGAATTTCAGCAGGAAAAGCTCATGACTTATCTCCACCACTCTGTTTCTAGGGATTTTAGTAGCATCTCTCACAGCAACCTGAATTCTAACCTTCTCATAGAAGCTCCTGAAGATGTCATGCCAGTCTACATTCACAAGAACCCCAAGAATAGTAGAAATCTCGGAGATAGTACTCCAAGAGATCCATTTAGGTGGTATACCTTCAATCACCACCCAGGTTTCCTCCAGATAATCATAAGGTGGCATTTCTCCCATCCAATCACTGAAGGATATTGTCACACCCTCTTTTTTCAGATTAATGGAATGATATTCCACCAGCTCCTGAACTTTTTTGTTGGGGGGGAACCTAACAATGTATCTCTTGTCGTCAAACTTCCTGATCTGCCAAGGCCAATTTGTCCTCCACATCTCAGAAAAGCATTCACCTAGCTCAGACTCTGATATTTCTCCTTTCTCAGTTAGCACCAGCCCCACATTCCCAAGGTTCAGCCAATCATTGTCTTCTTTGCCACTAGCCTCTATGTGGAAGAAACCCAAACCATTGTTGGCACTTCCCCAATACATGGCTGCAGGATATGGTTTGTACCATGTAGGGCAAGAGTCCATATGATGTCCAGGAGTTTTGCAAATGAAGCAGGCTTTTGGGATGGGGCACATTCCCACAAAATGCCCAGGTTGCCCACAGTTATAGCAGATAGCACCAATATATTTTGCATCAATATTGAAAGGAGCAGACTCTTCACTGTTAGAGCTAGTCTGCACAGCAGGTTGCCTATCCTTCTGATTCTTCTTCTTTTTGCTCTTGCCAGGCTCTGACTGACTGCTCTGCACACTGCCCCCAGCGGAGGATCCACTCCCTGCATACTGATTTTGCTGCATCTGAGGATTGAAGGGTTGTGGGAAGACCTGTGTGGGAGGCATGAACTGAAAAGGGAACTGCTGCTGATTTGGCCACTGTGGCATTTGTATCTGCTGCATCTGCGGATTCCATCCACCTTGATAGCCATACACCTGCCCACCAGCTTGCATCATGGCTTGAGCAGATCCAACCGGAAACAGAGGGGGCTTGGCGTAGAGCACAGACCCAACCTGCTCCGCGGGAGGGGGAGCAGGAGGACGACCATTGCGGCCCCTCCCCGAGTCGTATCTTCCTCCCCGATTGTTACCGTCGCGACTGTTGGGGAACGTAGTAATTTCAAAAAAATTTCCTACGTACACGCAAGACCATGGTGATGGCATAGCAACGAGAGGGTAGAGTGTCTGTCCACGTACCCTCGTGAGACCGAAAGCGAAGCGTTATAACAACGCTGTTGATGTAGTCGACGTCTTCACGATCCGACCGATCCAAGCACCGAACGTCGGCACCTCCGAAGTTCTCGCACACGTTCAGCTCGATGACGATCCCGGACTCGATCCAAAGAAAGTGCCGGGATGAGTTCCACAAGACGACGGCGTGGTGGCGATGATGATGCTCCACCGACGCGGGCTTCGCCTAAGCTCCGCGACGATATGACTTCACGGCGCAGGCTTCGCTAAGCTCCGCGACGATATGACCGAAGTGGAATATGGTGGAAGGGGCACCGCACACGGCTAAGGAACGATCCGTAGATCAACTTCGTGTCCTAGGGTGCCCCCGCCTCGTATATAAAGGAGCCAAGGGAAGGGGCTGGCCGGCCAAGAGGAGGCGCGCCAGGAGTCCTACTCCTCCGGGAGTAGGATTCCCCTCAATTCTAGTTGGAATAGGATTCACGGAGGGGAAAGAGAGAGGGGGCGGCCCACCTTTCCTAGTCCTAGTAGGACTAGGGAAGGGGAGGCGACGCCACCTAGGGCTGGCCCTTTCTCCTTTCCACCAAGGCCCACTATGGCCCATATAGTTCCGGGGGTTCCGTAACCTCCGGTACTCCCAGAAATTCGATTTCACTTGGAACATTTCCGATGTCCAAATGTAGGCTTCCAATATATCAATCTTTATGTCTCGACCATTTCGAGACTCCTCGTCATGTCCGTGATCACATCCGGGACTCGAACAACCTTCGTACATCAATACTTATAAACTCATAATGAACTGTCATCGAACGTTAAGCGTGCGGACCCTACGGGTTCGAGAACTATGTAGACATGACCTAGAACCATTCTCGGTCACTAACCAATAGCGGAACCTGGATGCCCATATTGGTTCCTACATATTCTACGAAGATCTTTATCGGTCAAACCGCATAACGATATATCGTTGTTCCTTTGTCATCGGTATGTTACTTACCCGAGATTCGATCGTCGGTATCCAATACCTAGTTCAATCTCGTTATCGGTAAGTCTCTTTACTCGTTCCGTAATACATCATCTCACAACTAACTCATTAGTTGCAATGCTTGCAAGGCTTATGTGATGTGTATTACCGAGAAGGCCCAGAGATACCTCTCCGACAATCGGAGTGACAAAACCTAATCTCGATTCATGCCAACTCAACATATACTTTTGGAGACACCAGAGAGTACCTTTATAATCACCCGATTACGTTGTGGCGTTTGGTAGCACACAAAGTGTTCCTCCGTAAACGGAGTTGCATAATCTCATAGTTGCAGGAACTTTGTATAAGTCATGAAGAAAGCATAAGCAACATACTAAACGATCAAGTGCTAAGCTAACGAAATGGGTCATGTCAATCACATCATTCTCCTAATGATGTGATCCCATTAATCAAATGACAACACATGTCTATGGTTAGGAAACATAACCATCTTCGATCAATGAGCTAGTCTTGTAGAGGCATACTAGTGACTATCTGTTTGTCTATGTACTCACACATGTATTATGTTTCCGGTTAATACAATTCTAGCATGAATAATAAACATTTATCATGATATAAGGAAATAAATAATAACTTTATTATTGCCTCTAGGGCATATTTCCTTCAGTCTCTCACTTGCACAAGAGTCAATAATCTAGATTACACAGTAATGATTCTAACACCCATGGAGTCTTGGTGCTGATCATGTTTTGCTCGTGGAAGAGGCTTAGTCAACGGGTCTGCAACATTCAGATCCGTATGTATTTTGCAAATCTCTATGTCTCCCACTTGGACTTGGTCCCGAATGGAATTGAAGCGTCTCTTGATATGCTTGGTCCTCTTGTGAAATCTGGATTCCTTTGCCAAGGCAATTGCACCAAGATTGTCACGAAAGATCTTCATTGGTCCCGATGCACTAGGTATGACACCTAGATCGAAATGAACTCTTTCATCCAGACTCCTTCATTTGCTGCTTCCAAGCAGCTATGTATTCCGCTTCACATGTAGATCCCGCCACGACGCTTTGTTTAGAACCGCACCAACCGACAGCTCCACCGCTTAATAAAAATACGATCCGGTTTGCGATTTAGAATCGTCCGGATCGAGTGTCAAAGCTTGCATCGACGTAACCATTTACGGCTAGCTCTTTGTCACCTCCATATACGAGAAACATATCCTTAGTCCTTTTCGTATTTCAGGATGTTCTTGACCGCTGTCCAAAGATCCACTCTGGATTACTTTGGTACCTTCCTGCCAAGCTTACAGCTAAGCATACGTCAGTCTCTGTACACAGCATTGCATACATGATAGAGCCTATGGCTGAAGCATAGGAACATTTTTCATTTTCTCTATCTTCTCATTGTGGTCGGGCATTGAGTCCGACTCAATCTTACACCTTGTAATACAGGTAAAAACCTTTCTTTGCTCGATCCATTTTGAACTTCTTCAAAACTTTATCAAGGTATGTGCTTTGTGAAAGTCCAATTAAGCGCCTTGATCTATCTCTATAGATCTTGATGCCCAATATGTAAGCAGCTTCACCGAGGTCTTTCATTGAAAAACTTTTATTCAAGTATCCTTTTATGCTATCCAGAAATTCTATATCATTTCCAATCAACAATATGTCGTCCACATATAATATCGTAAATGCTACTGAGCTCCCACTCACTTTCTTGTAAATACAGGCTTCTCCAAAAGTCTCAGATAAAACCATATGCTTTGATCACACTATCAAAGCGTTTATTCCAACTCCGAGAGGCTTGCACTGCACCATAAATTGATCGTTGGAGCTTGCACACTTTGTTAGCACCCTTTGGATCAACAAAACCTTCTGGTTGCATCATATACAACTCTTCTTCTAGAAATCCATTCAAGAATGCAGTTTTTACATCCATTTGCCAAATTTCATAATCATAAAATGCGGCAATTGCTAAAATGATTCGGACAGACTTAAGCATCGCTACGGGTGAGAAAGTCTCATCGTAGTCAACCCCTTGAACTTGTCGAAAACCTTTTGCAAGAAGTCGAGCTTTGTAGACAGTTACATTACCATCGGCGCGGTCTTCTTCTTAAAGATCCATTTATTCTCAATAGCTTGCCGATCATCGGGCAAGTCTACCAAAGTCCATACTTTGTTCTCATACATGGATCCCATCTCAGATTTCATGGCTTCAAGCCATTTTGTGGAATCTGGGCTCACCATCGCTTCTTCATAGTTCGTAGGTTCACCATGATCTAGTAGCATGACTTCCGAATAGGATTACCGTACCACTCAAAGTGCGGATTTTATTCTGGTTGATCTACGAGTTCAAGGACAACTTGATCTGAAGTTTCATGATCATTATCATTATCTTCCTCACTAATCTGGTGTAGTTGTTACGAAACTGATTTCTGTGATGAACTACTTTCCAATAAGGGAGTTGGTACTATTACCTCATCAAGTTCCACTTTCCTCCCACTCACTTCTTTCGAGAGAAACTCCTTCTCTAGAAAGGATCCATTCTTAGCAACGAATGTCTTGCCTTCGGATCTGTGATAGAAGGTATACCCAATTGTCTCCTTTGGGTATCCTATGAAGACACATTTTCCGATTTGGGTTCAAGCTTATCAGGTTGAAGTTTTTCACATAAGCATCGCAACCCCAAACTTTCGAAAACGACAACTTTGGTTTCTTGCTAAACCATAGTTCATAAGGCGTCGTCTCAACGGATTTTGACGGTGTCCTATTTAACGTGAATGCGGCCGTCTCTAAAGCATAACCCCAAAGCGATAGCGGTAAATCGAAATAGACATCATAGATCGCACCATATCTAGTAAAGTACGATTCGACGTTCGGACACACCATTACGCTGTGGTGTTCCGGTGGCGTGAGTTGCGAAACTATTCCGCATTGCTTCAAATGTAGACCAAACTCGTAACTCAAATATTCTCCTCCACGATCAGATCGTAGAAACTTTATTTTCTTGTTACGATGATTTTCAACTTCACTCTAAAATTCTTTGAACTTTTCAAATGTTTCAGATTTATGCTTCATCAAGTAGATATACCCGTATCTGCTTAAATCATCTGTGAAGGTGAGAAAATAACGATATCCGCCACGAGCTTCAACATTCATCGGACCACATACATCTGTATGTATGATTTCCAATAAGTCTGTTGCTCTCTCCATACAACCGAGAATGGTGTTTTAGTCATCTTGCCCATGAGGCACGGTTCGCAAGTACCAAGTGATTCATAATCAAGTGATTCCAAAAGTCCATCTGTATGGAGTTTCTTCATGCGTTTACACCGATATGACCTAAACGGCAATGCCACAAATAAGTTGCACTATCATTATCAACTCTGCATCTTTTGGCTTCGACATTATGAATATGTGTATCACTACTGTCGAGATTCAACAAGAATAGACCATTCTTCAAGGGTGCATGACCATAAAAGATATTACTCATATAAATAGAACAACCATTATTCTCTGATTTAAATGAATAACCGTCTCGCATCAAACAAGATCCAGATATAATGTTCATGCTCAACGCGCACCAAATAACAATTATTTAGGTCTAAAACTAATCCGAAGGTAGATGTAGAGGTAGCGTGCCGACCGCGATCACATTGACTTTGGAACCATTTCCCACGCGCGATCGTCACCTCGTCCTTTGCGATGCTCGTCTATTCCGTAGTCCTGTTTGAGTTGCAAATATTAGCAATGAACCGAGATCAAATACCAGTGCTACTACGAGCTCTAGTAAGGTACACATCAATAACATGTATATCACATATACCTTTGTTCACCTTGCCATCCTTCTTATCCGCCAAATACTTGGGGCAGTTCCGCTTCCAAAGGTCCATCGCTTGCAGAAAACACTCGATTTCAGGCTTAGGTCCAGACTTGGGTTTCTTCTCTTGATCAGCAACTTTCTTGCTGTTCTTTTGAAGTTTCCTTCTTCTTTCCTTTGCCCTTTTCTTGAAACTAGTGGTCTTGTTGACCATCAACACTTGATGTTCTTTCTTGATTTCTACCTCCGCTGCTTTTAGCATTGCGAAGAGCTCGAATTGTCTTAGTCATCCCTTGCATATTATAGTTCATCACGAAGCTCTTGTAACTTGGTGGCGTGATTGGAGAATTCATCAATGACACTATCATCCGGAAGATTAACTCCCAGCTGAATTAAGTGATTATTATACCCGACATTTTGAGTATGTGCTCACCGATGAACTATTCTCCTCCATCTTGCAGCTATAGAACTTATTGGAGACTTCATATCTCTCAATCCGGCATTTGCTTGAAATATTAACTTCAACTCTGGAACATCTCATATGCTCCATGACGTTCAAAACGTCGTTGAAGACCCGTTATAAGCCGTAAAGCATGGCACACTGAACTATAGAGTAGTCATCGCTTTGCTCGCCAGACGTTCACAACTTCGGCGTTGCTCTCTGCAGAGCCTGGCACCCAGCGGTGCTTCCAGATTTAATTCTTCCATGCAGCAATGAGGATAATCCTCAAATTACGGACCCAGTCCGTGTAATTGCTACCATCATCTTTCAACTTTGCTTTCTCAAGGAACGCATTAAAATTCAGCGGAACAACAAAGACGAGCCATCTATCTACAAGAAACATAGACAAGCAAAATACTATCGGTACTAAGTTCATGATAAATTTAAGTTCAATTAATCATATTAAAAACTCCCACTTAGACAGACATCTCTCTAGTCATCTAAGTGATTACGTGATCCAAATCAACTAAACCATGTCCGATCATCACGTGAGATGGAGTAGTTTCAATGGTGAACATCACTATGTTGATCATATCTACTATATGATTCACGTTCGACCTTCGGTCTCCGTGTTCGAGGCCATATCTGCATATGCTAGGCTCGTCAAGTTTAACTTGAGTATTCTGCGTGTGCAAAACTGGCTTGCACCCGTTGTAGATGGACGTAGAACTTATCACACCCGATCATCACGTGGTGTCCGGGTACTCTGAACTTTTAGCAACGGTGCATACTCGGGAGAACACTTCTTGATAATTTTAGTGAGAGATCATCTTATAATGCTACCGTCAATCAAAGCAAGATAAGATGCATAAAGGATAAACATCACATGCAATCAATATAAGTGATATGATATGGTCATCATCATCTTGTGCTTGTGATCTCCATCTCCAAGCACCGTCATGATCACCATCGCCACCGGCGCGACACCTTGATCTCCATCGTAGCATCGTTGTCGCCTCGCCAACTATTGCTTCTACGACTATCGCTCTCGCTTAGTGATAAAGTAAAGCAATTACATGGCTTTTGCATTTCATACAATAAGCGACAACCATATGGCTCCTGCCGATTGCCGATAACTCGGTTACAAAACATGATCATCTCATACAATAAAATATAGCATCACGTCTTGACCACATCACATCACAACATGCCCTGCAAAAACAAGTTAGACGTCCTCTACTTTGTTGTTGCAAGTTTTACGTGGCTGCTACGGGCTGAGCAAGAACCGTTCTTACCTCGCATCAAAACCACAACGATAGTTTGTCAAGTTGGTGCTGTTTTAACCTTCGCAAGGACCGGGCGTAGCCACACTCGGTTCAACTAAAGTGAGAGAGCAGACACCGCCGTCACCTTTAAGCAACTAGTGCTCGGGCGGTGAAACCAGTCTCGCGTAAGCGTCGCGTAATGTCGGTCCGGCCGCTTCATCTCACAATACCGCTGAACCAAAGTATGACATGCTGGTAAGCAAGATGACTTATATCGCCCACAACTCACTTGTGTTCTACTCGTGCATATGACATCAACGCATAAAACCAGGCTCGGATGCCATCGTTGGGGAACGTAGTAATTTCAAAAAATTTCCTACGTACACGCAAGACCATGGTGATGGCATAGCAACGAGAGGGTAGAGGTCCGTCCACGCCCTCGTGAGACCGAAAGCGAAGCGTTATAACAACGCTGTTGATGTAGTCGACGCGTCTTCACGATCCGACCGATCCAAGCACCGAACGTCACGGCACCTCCGAGTTCGCACACGCTCAGCTCGATGACGATCCCGGACTCGATCCAGCAAAGTGTCGGGATGAGTTCCACAACCTGACGGCGTGGTGGCGATGATGATGCTCCACCGACGCAGGGCTTCGCCTAAGCTCCGCGACGATATGACTTCACCGGCGCAGGCTTCGCCTAAGCTCATGACGATATGACCGAAGTGGAATATGGTGGAAGGGGCACCGCACACGGCTAAGGAACGATCCGTAGATCAACTTCAGTATCCTAGGGTGCCCCTGCCTCGTATATAAAGGAGCCAAGGGGAGGGGCTGGCCGGCCAAGAGGAGGCGCGCCAGGAGTCCTACTCCTCCGGGAGTAGGATTCCCCTCAATCCTAGTTGGAATAGGATTCACCGGAGGGGAAAGAGAGAGAGGGGGCCGGCCCACCTTTCCTAGTCCTAGTAGGACTAGGGGAAGGGGGGAGGCGCACGGCCACCTAGGGCTGGCCCTTTCTCCTTTCCACCAAGGCCCACTATGGCCCATATAGTTCCCGGGGGTTCGGTAACCTCCGGTACTCGATAAATTCCCGATTTCACTCGGAACATTTCCGATGTCCAAATGTAGGCTTACAATATATCAATCTTTATGTCTCGACCATTTCAAGACTCCTCGTCATGTCCGTGATCACATCCGGGACTCCGAACAACCTTCCGTACATCAATACTTATAAACTCATAATGAACTGTCATCGAAGCGTTAAGCGTGCGGACCCTACGGGTTCGAGAACTATGTAGACATGACCTAGAACCATTCTCGGTCAATAACCAATAGCGGAACCTGGATGCCCATATTGGTTCCTACATATTCTCGAAGATCTTTATCGGTCAAACCGCATAACGATATACGTTGTTCCTTTGTCATTGGTATGTTACTTACCCGAGATTCGATCGTCGGTATCCAATACCTAGTTCAATCTCGTTACGGTAAGTCTCTTTACTCGTTCCGTAATACATCATCTCACAACTAACTCATTAGTTGCAATGCTTGCAAGGCTTATGTGATGTGTATTACCGAGAAGGCCCAGAGATACCTCTCCGACAATCGGAGTGACAAAACCTAATCTCGATTCATGCCAACTCAACATATACTTTTGGAGACACCTGTAGAGTACCTTTATAATCACCCGATTCGTTGTGACGTTTGGTAGCACACAAAGTGTTCCTCCGTAAACGGAGTTGCATAATCTCATAGTTGCAGTGAACTTTGTATAAGTCATGAAGAAAGCATAAGCAACATACTAAACGATCAAGTGCTAAGCTAACGAAATGGGTCATGTCAATCACATCATTCTCCTAATGATGTGATCCCATTAATCAAATGACAACACATGTCTATGGTTAGGAAACATAACCATCTTCGATCAATGAGCTAGTCTTGTAGAGGCATACTAGTGACTATCTGTTTGTCTATGTATTCACACATGTATTATGTTTCCGGTTAATACAATTCTAGCATGAATAATAAACATTTATCATGATATAAGGAAATAAATAATAACTTTATTATTGCCTCTAGGGCATATTTCCTTCAGCGACCTCCTCCAGCCATCTTGACCACAGCAGCAAAAGGGATCTTCCCCGATCTTCTAGCCCAATAATCTCTGGAAAACGAAAACTGCTTAGGAGTTGGTAATCGATCTGCTCTTCCTACCGGGTGGCAATCAGCTTCCGCAAATTCTCCTGTAACGAATTTATCCTTCCGGATCCACACTAGGTTGGAATTCTTAGATCTCTCACGGGACGGGCGAACCCTAGCATGCCCACGCTCGGGCTCCAACACCCGAGCCACAGGAGGAGACGCCTTTTGTAGATGCGCCTCCACCTTTCCAGCGCAAGGCGTGGGGGCATGGCCAGCGGGGCCCGCCGTCCTCCTTCCGCTGATCCGCAGGGCCCTCCTGGCATTGGCACTCCGGCCTCCCCCACACCTCATCGGCGATTTGAACGCCATCGGTGGAGGGGAAGCATCTCTCCTGAATCTCATAGGGGATCCAGGGGGTGGTAGCAACTTCAGAGCTCAATTCAGCGAAGGTGGAGGCCATGTCGAGATCCCCTGAATTGGCGCGCCCGAGGGGATCACACCAAGCATGCACTCCCATCTCAACGCTCTGCGAGGATCGTCGGACTTCGCCTCTGTCCTCGCCCACTTCACGAAATCCGCAGACATGGAGATTGGGTAGGGAGGCATCCTCTGCCTCTCCACCACTGTAGCCTCGTCGTAGATTCGCTTCGCTAGCAGCCTCTGATGCTCTTCTGCTCGCCGGCGGCAGGAATCTGCATAGCTGCTCGGCGCGGCTCTCGTGACTCGATCTCGCCGCCACCACCGCTTTGATCGCCGCCTTCCACTCTGAATCCGCTGATCCACGCCGCCACAATGTCGCGAATCCTTGTCGCCCGATCTACCCAGAGTCGACTCCCCATCCCCATGGATACAGCCTGCGGGATCGGTGAGATCAATCTCCCCAACTCCGCGAGGCCTTCCTGAACTTGGGGGGAGGGGGGGGGCGTCTCTGGTCGTCGGCGCCGTCCTTTGACGCCGCGGAGGCATGTCGAGGAGCCCGCGCGGCGAGATCTGAGGCGGTGGCAATGGCGGGTGCGGGGCGTGAGGTCGCCGTGGTTGGGGAGCGAGGGGGAGCTCGGACGTTCACGATGCAAGTACGTCTCGTTACTACTTCTCATTAACTACTTGCCACATAAGCAAAAATTTCTTAAAATGCGCTATGTTACTCGCTAAGTTACTCCCACTATGACTAGCCTCAGTCTCGGGCGCAAAAATGAGGATGTACTCCACTGGCATGTGACATCTCGGGATTTTAGTCGGCGCAGTTTCCAGGAAACCTTGCCACCCTGCAGATTCTGCTGCAGCCTGCAGGACATACGTCGATCCTCTGCTACTACAAACGCACCCGGCATTCGTATCAACGGTTCAAACGAACTAATGTCCATAATATTCGCGGTATCTCTGTCTATTCACATGCAGATGTAGTACAACGTTATGCTATTATACATACATATATTGTTTCTTCTTCCCCTCATCACAAAAAAAATGGCGTGGCACGCAACTTTGCTTCCGGCGCCAACCAAAACGGCGAGTTTACGGCGTGCGTGAACCCTAGCAAGCAATGTGTTATTGTTCCTCAACATGCACGTCGGTTTCATCGTATATCTCCTCCTGCGCACCACAAATATAACAGAAACAGTTAATATAGTACTGGAAAGGACAGCATACATGCTTGAGCTTAAACCAGCCATGGTCTACGCCACATTGATTAACACTTACATACAGCGCATACTCCCTCCGTCCCAGAATAAATGTCTCAACTTTATACAGGTTATCCAAAAGTTGGGACACTTATTATAAGTTGGGATGGACGGAATTATGTTGTTGATAAGGAGAACCATCATTATTTATGAGTGTGGATTTGAAATGTCACTTATGCTGTATCATCCTTTGTAACAACAAGTGCAAGGTCGCATGTGTTGGAGAAGGTAAAAACGACGAGCTCTTTGCGGGAACTAACCTGCAGCAGTTCTTCAATGACATCCTCCATGGTTATGATCCCGACGGCTTCTTCATCCTCGCTCAGCGTGGGCAACGGCTCTTCGTGCACCTGGAGGACGTCCGACTGGTCTTTGGACCATTTCCCCCTCCTGCTTCCCGTGTTGGAGTTGAGGGTGTTGGGGTAGCTCTTCCACCTCCGCAGCGGGGTGAGATTCTTGGCAACCTTCTCACCCTGCTTCTCGTCGATGGCGATGGCGACCTCTGTTCGTGTTGTGGCACCAAAAGGAAGGAGAACAAAAGAGAAACTCAGAAAACTGGACGCAGCAGTGTACATATGCGGTTTATATATATGTTCATAGTTTACCAAGGGATCCACCATCAATGCTGGGCTGCTTAGCTGGGTAGCTTGGAATGTTTTGCTTTATGACAACCGCCATGTGGCTGTGGCCCTTCTGGAATTCGTTTAGGATGTCATACAGGGGCATGTCTTCTGAAACGCTGAATTATATAACAAGGTGCAGAGATGTAAGCTGTACATACAAATACTTGGTACACGACTCCAGAATTTTCAATGAACAAAAATACATGTCCTTCTGTTCATCTATTCCATTTCAGTCCTTTCATTGAGAATTTTCAAAATTTCTATTCATATTATCCACATGACAAGGACAACAAAACTCGTCTGCAACTCTAGTATAGACCATCTCTGTTAATTCTGAATCCACCTTAAAGTGTTATTTAACGGAAGGAGAACACAAGTTTACTTGAGCAGATATATGAAGCAAGAATGAGATCCCTTTGTTTGTATTTTGACTTATATAGACCAGCCAGTGACAGCCCTTCGTATTTCAAGTACAGACCAGTGATTCACAGCCATATTAATAGTTGCATAGAACAAAAGTTACTTGACTATATTAACCAACATATATATCTACCAAAATTTTCGGGAAAAAATAACTACTTATAGTTTTATACCATACCGAGGAATTTTGCGGATGGTTACACTCTTTATGGGAATTTCATCATCAGGGTTAATGGATAATAAATTCTTCACCTGAAAATATATAACACAAAAGCAGGTTAGTACAATAAATTGCCCACATGAAATAGTTGTATGTATATAAAAGAAAATAAAATAACCAAAATCTATAGCCACATCATAATTATATCTATACATGCAGGATTTCCAAAACATATTAATCAGATAGAGATAACTACAGCAAAAAACACTTCTTGTAAAAGGTGCAGACATAAGGTCAGGCATGCTGTCTGGTTTGAAGTATAATTACAAATTTAAATTATCATGCCTCATATAAATTAAAAGTTGAACTTTTGTTAATGACTAGAAAAACAACGCAGTATCATTACATGATAGCCAATGACAGCATGCAAAATGTAATGCCTTCCCTCACAAAGTATGCTCACTTGTCCACCACAATACAGTCACATGTATTGCAGAGGATATGTTATCCTAGTTCAAATACAGGTACACGACTACAGAAGCATCCACTCTGATCTGACTCTGTAATTCAATCATACAAATACCAAATTATGGCCCAGGGTTGGCAGCCACAGTGTCCACAAGTGACCTGCCTTTTACCCACGGAATAAAAAACATGGATTTCTATCTGGACAGAAACTAAAGATCCTGGTCGATTTTAGAAATCCTGTCCTGCTCAAGTATCATTCTCCAACAAGGAACAAACTGATAGGTGCTAAATCCCAAGAAACAGAAAAAATAAATTCATCCAAATAAAACTTGTTATAAAATTGCATAATCATTGTTTTTTTGAAAGCAGAATAGCATTACCAATATCAATCCAATAATGTTTGTATCCTTTTCATAATAAACTGGCACTCTGCTGTGACCTTTCTCAATGACCTCTTGCATTAGTTTCCTGCAAGAATGAGAACACAAATGATTGAACTATGTGCTAAACAGATCATGCATTTTAACAAAAGAAAAACATGCATAACTGTAGCCAATGTTTAATTGAATTCTTGTTCAATAAGACAATCCAGTACCTGTCGAGCTTTGCATTTATATCAATCACAAATGTATCACAAAGAGGTGTCATAGCATCTTTAGCTTTCTTTTCACTGAGCTCAAGAGCTCCAGCTATTATAGTAGTTTCATCGTGGGTTAACTCTCCACCTTTGCCAGCCTGTTAAATAATAAGACAGTCATAAAAACTAGCAATGCAGGAGGATAAAGTGGCATGCCTAGTGAATAAAACAAATGGTGACAAGGATTATTTACGGTGTGTTCTCTAACTCGATTATTTCCTAATAATTGTTGTACCTCACAAGTCACATTAATTTGCTTATCGGAGATCGTGCACCCTTTTCTTATTTATCTGAAAAATATTAAAAAATATATACTGGCTTGCAAAAGCAAAAATAAAAAAATTAAGATGCATCAAGGAAAGTATATAATCATACACTCCCTCCGTTCACAAATATAAGTTGTTTTGGATATTTCAATATGGACTACATAAAGACTGAAATGAGTGAAAAACACACTAAAACGTGTCTATAACTCTATACATCCGGTTCACAAAGAAGTTAGAACATCTTATATTTGTGAACGGAGGAAGTATTTATAAGAAACCCATGTTCACACTTGTATCGCCAGTTGATCTTCCTTGCGACGAAGCACCATGTATCCTCGGTTACTTGGTGACCAGATTGTCATGAAACAAGTTTGTATTGCTAATAAATCTCAGAGTAACCCAGAAAGTAAACGTATCGACCAGCAGATCACCATGGTTTGGAACCTCTGGTTGGGATAGTGGATTATACATGTTTTTGTAGCTATAATCACATGATGTATCATCCAAACTAGCATCTAGAACACACATGTCACGTTCTGTGACATCCATCCCTATCAATATTTATAGCTACTTGTGAATGTGATCTTCTCTGTATCCTACCACAGAACAACCACCGCCTGCACATCAACGATATTCTCAGACTTCACAGGTTGCTCACAAATTCTCTGTTTAATGTGGAAATAATGTTTGCTGAGTATATCACTATGTTTCAAAAACGCTTACAGTATCTAAGAAATGTAGATTCCATTTAAGATAACAAACAAACTTCTCCACGAAGGTGTCCAAAATTGCATATATGTGCGGGACCCTACATCATGTTTCCTAGATAGACGGTGCACAGAAAGAGAAAAGTGGGCCTCAACATCTACTTAGATATAGACGGGGAAATAAATACATTACAACTGTCTAATGTCCATGTAGTCTCACAGTATTTCAATTTACAAGATCAGATAATCAGTTATGTTACCTCATTTCCGTGCAGTGTCACAAGTGTTTTTAGCTCAGCTCTACGGAAGAGTGCTGCTTTACCGTGACCAAGCATATGGTCCAGCAGCTGAAACAGAAAGGGCAAAAGTTGAAATCATGAATGTTCGAGAACACGTCCTGTAGATAATTGCACCGAGTCTAGGAGCATAGTGGTACCTTGGCGATTGGATATGCAACAGGAAAGCAAATCCAAACAAGAACTCGGACTAACGGAGCAACCGAGGCACCAATTGCCAGCCCATACCGTGAGCAGATAGATTGTGGTATGATCTGTTTACACCCAACTATTAGCATATCATACCATGCATTTGAGCATCACAAGTGAAGTTTTTACCACTCACCTCGCCAAACAGCAGGATCAATGTCACAGAGATCAAAACAGCACCCCAAGCAGTCACCAGGCTATCAAGGAAGATCGGCAGTGCCTGATATGCACAAAGGAGTATGTTATCAGTTACTGCACTTCATTTATACAGAGGGGTGGCCTGAAAATCAACAAGCGTACCTCCATAGCCACAGCGTTGCAGATCAGAAGAGTGCATAGCAGAAGGTGCTGGTTTTTCACCACAGGCAATATCTTAGCTGCAAACAGAATGCTGTTATTAGCACATAAGACACGACATTATATGTCTCTGTTTGCATTCGAAACATGCGTCTCGTTAAGAACAAGGTAGTGGGCGTGCTTTACATTTCATGAGCCAACGAAAGAAACAGCCTAGAATTCATCATCAGTCTCCAGTTATATCAGGGTTCAATAAGCGACAAAAAAAGAACAGGATTATAAGAAGACCAGAGAATTTTTTCCCCCTAGCTTGTGCTGACAGACGCCATCTCGCATAATTTTCCATTTTTCCCCCCTTGTACTGCGCCAGTGCTATGCTACGACCTCTCACTTTCCGAAAGAACAAGCCAGCGCACCGAGCGTACCATGTGTCACCATCTCTGTCTACTTGAACAGGACGCGAACAAAGTAACGAGGTGACCAGGCCTCCCGATGAACAGCATGAATTCATCGAAGAAGACAAGAAAGAAAGAGAAGAAAAGGAAAGCACTCCTGCAAGCTCCGGGACTTCCGGTCCACCCCCGGCCACCGCCGAACAATCCTCTAGTAATTCTGGACACGGATCCCCGTGGATGAAAAATCGACACGATTCACCAGCCTCCTCACAGAGCCACAGCACCACGCCCCCAACATCCACCGCGTG
Source organism: Aegilops longissima (assembly GCA_021605205.1). Lineage (NCBI taxonomy): Eukaryota > Viridiplantae > Streptophyta > Magnoliopsida > Poales > Poaceae > Aegilops > Aegilops longissima. The sequence continues at coordinate 70,786 of JAHIAM010004080.1, read as the reverse complement.
ATTTTCTCGGCGGGACCGACGCCTGGAAGCTGTTCGACGAAATGGCGAGCCCAAACTAAAATAGTAGTAGTAGTAGTACCGAATCGGGCGCGGGGAGGTGGAGCGCGCGAAGGAATGGGGGGCGGGGAGGTGGAGCGCGCGAAGGAATGGGGGGCGGGGAGGGGGAGGGGGGGAATGGCGCACGGCACCTGCGTACTTGCGGTCCTTGTCGGTGCCGGACTTGGCGAGGACCTCGAGGTCGACGAGGCTGAGGGACATGAGGCCGAGGGTGAGCCCGGACATGAGCCCCGCGAAGAGCACCAGCACCACGATGATGGCGATGTGCTCGAAGAAGGGGCCCCCGCAGCAGCGGTACTCCACCGCCATCCGCCGCCGCCGCCGCCGACGCCGAGCTTCCTCCCTTCCTTCCTTCCCCCGCCACGCCTCCTCCTCCTCCTCGAAGTTATTGAGCGCTGTTTTTTCTCCCCTTTTCCCAGTGAGCCGTTCCGCTATTTGGACTCGGCGTGTGATGTGTGTGAAGAAGACGAGTGAGCCGACGCGACGGGGTGGGCGTGGCCCGAGAGGGTGGGGACGCGTGTCGCCATGACATGTGGGCCCGTGGGGAGGCCCTGGGTGGTCCCTGGCTGGCGGTTGGGCGGGCCCGCCGGGCAGCGAGCGGGAGTGCGCCTGCGGAAATTGCTGGAAGCAACTCTGTGGACTAGTCTGTGCTTCCGTGGGACGCAACCATGATCTTTTTCTTTTCTTTGGAAAAGAAACAGATCAAGGTTCATCAAAAATACAATGCGTGTTAAATACTATTCTCTCAGTCCGAAAATACTTGTCGTAGAAATGGATACAAATGGATGTATCTAGAACTAAAATACATCTAGATACATCCATTCATCGGACAAGTATTTCCGGACGGAGAAAGTACAAAAAATGCCTTGATGTCTTTAGATCACTATCGGAACAAACCATCGGCGCGTCATTATCGCCGCTCTTATATCAGAGCCAATTTAACTTTTATATATGATAGTCAAGAAGTTTCTGTGCACATGCACGTATCCTTAAATATCAGTGCTCTAGAGCCGCAGTTTACGTCGTCGGGCCCTTATTTCAACCCGAAGAGACTGGCGTCAAATCTTATCATCGCGAACACATCATGAGAAACTCTAACCTTTTTGACCCGAAGGGTCGACGAAAATCTACGCCAAATCTCCGTCTAATTTGTCCAATGGACAGGTCAGCGAAAATCTACGCCGAATGTCCACTTATGTCGTAGTGAAAAAACTCGGGGAGCATGGGAGCCCCAAAAGCTGGCTCGAAAACGAAATGTCGACATCCGACCGAGCGCCATCCTACGAGGACTAAACCCTACGAGGACATCCTCCTCCATCCCCCCATAATATAAAAGCGTTTTTGACACTAATCGCTTTTATATTACGGGACGGAAACACTTTTATATTATAGGGCGGAGGTAGGCAGACAGGCATGCTTAGCCTAGCAAATTTGGTATTGTACTTTTTATATTGTCAAACTTGTTACAAGAGCCACAAATTTGATCTGGTGCCTTTTATATTGTCAAACTTGCTACCCCGATCGAGCCACCGAAAGCGAAGCGAAGACATCGGCAACCACGAGAATGACGGCCGACGGAAGTAGGATCGGAGTATAATATAGATATAGAAACAAGGATAATGATAAAGCTATACTAAAAGAAGGACGTGTGGTGTGCTGCACATGTGACAAAATATAGGCTGGCCTATGGACCGGCTCCACGGCGTTGGTACGTTGCTTGCATGCTGGCCGCGTGTGCATGATTCGAGGCATGGCACCCCGCGCACGTCGGCCGTTGCGATACTACTACGACGTGCTGCCGTGCTGGATCCACCGTACGTGGCCGGTGCTCGGCATCTGATGCCACCACGGCTACGACCTCCGAGGCTGCACCGCGCTTAGTAGCTAGCATCGTGGGCTGTTTCCCTTTTACTCCCTCCGTCTCAAAATAATTATCTTTCTAGCCATCTTAAATAGACTACAACATACAGATGTATGTAGACATATTTAGAGTGTAGATTCATTTATTTTGCTTTGTATATAGTCATTTGTTGAAATCTCTAGAAAAATAATTATTTAAAAACGGAGGGAGTAGAAAGTACCGTGCGCGCCCGATATCTCCATGACTAGGATGTACGCTCGTACCTAAACATCGACGCACACATAAAACAAACTACGTTGGCAGAAAGCAAAACCATGAAAGATTGAAGCTATGACAAAGCAAATGAAGAAAGAAAAAACTGCAAGACAATCCAAACGTTGGTCGACGAATTACAGCAATGACCATCCACACTAACCATCATTCGACATTGCAAGGACAACAAGAAATATTCTCTAGCTGCAACACCTAAGGAGCAACGCTCAAGCGTTGCCGTTGTCAGATCCAACCGCCAAAAACCATATTCTGATTTTTTTTCACTTTAAAGATCGGATTCAAGCAATGTAATGACGCAAAAACACGTATAACCGGTTGGAAATATTCCACATGTGCAATAATAAAATATTGTTTATTTTCATGTTCATAATTAATATTTATATTTCTGTGGTATAGTTGCAATGATTCTTGAATCTCACCAACGCCTCGCCACCAGAGGATGTCGGCCCAGCAAGGAACGTCACCGCCACCGCTGCACATCCGTACCCTTCGCCTCAAGCCGTCACTCGTAGATTGCATCTCACCGCTAAAAAGGCTACGTGAGCAGATACCTTCTCGCCACCATCTTCATCGACCAATGACTAGGCTTAGCGCAGTAACTAGTCGCTAGCAACGAGCTAGCTAGATAGGTCGTGCATGTGTTAAAACACCCATTTGGTCGCGATCTGCATACGAGGAGGTTGTAAACTTATACTCCTTGGATCACCCTAACCGAGACTGGTTAATAGAAGGCCTTTCACCCCGCAAAAAAAAAAACTAGTCTCTAGCAACGACGAGAGGAGTAGGAGGCGGTCGTGGCTGCTGAGAAGGGAGAACGGGGCGGCAGCTGTAATTTAATACATTATGTCTTGATCTAAGTAAAAGATTTGTATAACTTCAGCTAATTTGTTCGTGCCATACCGCTACAAACTGTGTTCATCAATTCACTAGGAATGTGAAAGACACCTAACCGAGCTTAGAAGTCTCAAGGGTGATTATATTATAGACTTTAACTTAGTATGAGAGAAACTATTCTTTCCATGGGTGAAATGCATGGGTTGACTTCATTAATATTATATCTTTGTGACTCCATACGTGTGTTTGTAGGTGCATATGTGTGTGCATGTGCGTGGACGCATTTGCGTTATACTCATTGCCGGCAAAACTGTGGTTGTAGATCGACCGTAGAATTTTCTATCAATTGAGTTTGGTAATGTTGGGGAACGTAGTAATTTTAAAAAATTTCCTACGAACACGTAAGACCATGGTGATGGCATAGCAACGAGAGGGGAGAGTGTCCGTCCACGTACCCTCGTAGACTGAAAGCGGAAGCGTTATATCAACGCGGTTGATGTAGTCGTGCGTCTTCACGATCCGACCGATCCAAGCACCGTTACTCCGGCACCTCCGAGTTCTTGGCACACGCTCAGCTCGATGACGATCCCCGGCTCCGATCCAGAAAGCGTCGGGAGGAGTTCCACAAGACGACGGCAGCGGGTGGCGATCTTGATGTTCTACCGTCGCAGGCTTCGCCAAGCACCGCTACAATATGACCGAGGTGGAATATGGTGGAGGGGGCACCGCACACGGCTAAGGAACGATCACGAAGATCAACTTGTGTGTTCTAGGGTGCCCCCGCCTCGTATATAAAGGAGCAAGGGGAGGGCCGGCCGCCCTAGGAGGCGCGCCAGGGGAGGGAGTCCTCCTCCTAGTAGGAGTAGGACTCCCTTTCCTAGTCCTACTAGGAAGAAGGAAGGGAAGGAAAGAGAGGAGAGGAGAGGAAAGGGGGCGCGCCCCCCTCCTTGTCCAATTCGGACTCCCCATGGGGGCGCACCACCTCCTGGTGCAGCCCTCTCTCCCCTCTTGGCCCAATAAGGCCCATTACTTTCCGGGGTTCCGTAACCCTCCCAAGCACTCCGTTTTCTCCGAAACTTCCGAACCTTTCCGTGTCCGAATATAGCCGTCCAATATATCAATCTTTATGTCTCGAACATTTGAGACTCCTCGTCATGTCCGTGATCACATCCGGACTCGAACTCCTTCGGTACATCAAAATACATAAACTCATAATATAACCGCCATCGAAACCTTAAGCGTGCGGACCCTACGGTTCGAGAACAATGTAGACATGGCGAGACACGTCTCGGTCAATAACCAATAGCGGGACCTGGATGCCCATATTGGCTCCTACATATTCTACGAAGATCTTTATCGGTCGGATCGCATAACAACATCGTTGTTCCTTTGTCATCGGTATGTTACTTGCCCGAGATTCGATCGTCGGTATCCAATACCTAGTTCAATCTCGTTCATGGCAAGTCTCTTTACTCGTCCGTAATACATCATCTCACAGCTAACTCATTAGCCCGTAATGCTTGCAAGGCTTAGTGATGTGTATTACCGAGAGGGTCCAGAGATACCTCTCCGACAATCGGAGTGACAAATCCTAATCTCGAATACGCCAACCCAACATCGCCTTTGGAGACACCTGTAGTACTCCTTTATAATCACCCGATTCGTTGTGGCGCTTGGTAGTACCAAAGTGTTCCTCCGTAAACGGAGTTGCATAATCTCATAGTTATAGGAACATGTATAAGTCATGGATAAAAGCAATAGCAACATACTAAATGATCGGATGCTAAGCTAATGGAATGGGTCATGTCAATCAGATCATTCAACCAATGATGTGACCTTGTTAATCAAATGACAACTCCTTTGTCTATGGTTAGGAAACTTAACCATCTTTGATTAACAAGCTAGTCTAGTAGAGGCATACTAGTGACACTCTGTTTGTCTATGTATTCACACATGTATTATGTTTCCGGTTAATACAATTCTAGCATGAATAATAAACATTTATCATGAAATAAGGAAATAAATAATAACTTTATTATTGCCTCTAGGGCATATTTCCTTGAGCTCCCACTTGCACTAGAGTCAATAATCTAGATTACATAGTAATGATTCTAACACCCATGGAGTCTTGGTGTTGATCATGTTTTGCTCGTGGAAGAGGCTTAGTCAACGGGTATGCTACATTCAGATCCGTATGTATCTTGCAAATCTCTATGTCTCCCACCGACTAAGTCCGGATGGAATTGAAGCGCCTCTTGATGTGTTTGGTCCTCTTGTGAAATCTGGATTCCTTTGCTAAAGCAGTTGCTCGAAGATTGTCACAAAAGATTTTCATTGGACCCGATGCACTAGGTATGACACCTAGATCGGATATGAACTCCTTCATCCGCACTCCTTCATTAGCTGCTTCCGCTGCTATGTATTCCGCTTCACATGTAGATCCCGCCACGACGCTTTGTTTAGAACTGCACCAACCGACAGCTCCTCCGCTTAGTGTAAATACGTATCCGGTTTGCGATTTAGAATCGTCGGATCGGTGTCAAAGCTTGCATCAACGTAACTGCCACGATGAGCTCTTTGTCACCTCCATATACGAGAAACATATCCTTAGTCCTTTTCGTATTTCAGATGTTTTGACCGCTGTCCATGATCCACTCTGGATTACTTTGGTACCTCCTGCTAAGCTTATAGCAAGGCACACATCAGGTCTGGTACACAGCATTGCATACATGATAGAGCCTATGGCTGAGGCATAGGAACATCTTTCATTTTCTCTCTATCTTCTGCGGTGGTCGGGCATTGAGTCTTACTCAACTTCACACCTTGTAACACGTGCAAGAACCCTTTCTTTGCTTGATCCATTTTGAACTTCTTCAAAACTTTGTCAAGGTATGTGCTTTGTGAAAGTCCAATTAAGCGCCTTGATCTATCTCTATAGATTTTGATGCCCAATATGTAAGCAGCTTCACCGAGGTCCTTCATCGAAAAACTCTTATTCAAGTATCCCTTTATGCTATCCAGAATTCTATATCATTTCCGATTAGTAATATGTCATCTACATATAATATCGAAATGCTACTGAGCTCCCACTCACTTTCTTGTAAATACAGCTTCTCCAAAAGTCTCAGATAAACCCAAATGCTTTGATCACACTATCAAAGCGCTTATTCCAACTCCGAGATGCTTGCACCAGTCCATAAATGGATCGCTGGAGTTTGCACACTTTGTTAGCTCCCTTTGGATCGATAAAACCTTCGGTTGCATCATATACAACTCTTCCTCCGTAAATCCATTCAGAATGCAGTCTTTACATCCATTTGCCAAATTTCATAATCATAAAATGCGGCAATTGCTAACATGATTCGGACAGACTTAAGCATCGCTACGGGTGAGAAGGTCTCATCGTAGTCAATCCCTTGAACTTGTCGAAAACCCTTGCGACAAGTCGAGCTTTGTAGACAATAATATTACCGTCGTCGTCGGTCTTCTTCTTGAAGATCCACTTGTTTTCTATTGCTTGCCGACCCTCGGGCAAGTCAACCAAAGTCCACACTTTGTTTTCATACATGGATCCCATCTCAGATTTCATGGCCTCAAGCCATTTTGCGGAATCTGGGCTCACCATCGCTTCTTCATAGTTCGTAGGTTCATCATGATCTAGTAGCATGACTTCCGAACAGGATTACCGTACCACTCAGTGCGGATCTTACTCTGGTTGATCTACGAGGTTCTGTAGTAACTTGATCTGAAGTTTCATGATCAACATCATCAACTTCCTCACTATTTGGTGTAGATGTCGCGAAACCGGTTTCGTGATAAACTACTTTCAAATAAGGGAGAAGGTACAGATTACCTCATCAAGTTCTACTTTCCTCCCACTCACTTCTTTCGAGAGAAACTCCTTCTCTAGAAAGGATCCATTCTTAGCAACAAATGTCTTGCCTTCGGATCTGTGATAGAAGGTGTACCCAACTGTCTCTTTTGGGTATCCTATGAAGACACATTTCTCCGATTTAGGTTCGAGCTTATCGGTTGAAGTTTTTCACATAAGCATCGCATCCCCAAACTTTAAGAAACGACAACATTGGTTTCTTGCTAAACCATAGTTCATAAGGTGTCGTCTCAACGGATTTTGATGGTGTTCTATTCAGCGTGAATGCGGCCGTCTCAAGAGCATAACCCCAAAACGATAGCGGTAAATCTGTAAGAGACATCATAGATCGCACCATATCTAATAAAGTACGATTACGATGTTCGGACACACCATTGCGCTGTGGTGTTCCGGGTGGCGTGAGTTGCGAAACTATTCCGCATTGTTTCAAATGTAGACCAAACTCGTAACTCAAATATTCGCCTCCACGATCAGATCGTAGAAACTTTATTTTCTTATTACGATGATTTTCAACTTCACTCTGAAATTCTTTGAACTTTTCAAATGTTTCAGACTTATGTTTCATTAAGTAGATATACCCATATCTGCTTAAATCATCTGTGAAGGTGAGAAAATAACGATATCCGCCACGAGCTTCAACATTCATCAGACCACATACATCTGTATGTATGATTTCCAACAAATCTGTTGCTCTCTCCATAGTACCGGAGAACGGGGTTTTAGTCATATTGCCCATGAGGCACGGTTCGCAAGTGCCAAGTGATTCATAATCAAGTGACTCCAAAAGTCCATCAAGATGGAGTTTCTTCATGCGCTTTATACCGATATGACCTAAACGGCGAAGTACCACAAATAAGTTGCACTATCATTATCAACTCTGCATCTTTTGGTTTCAACATTATGAATATGTGTATCACTACTATCGAGATTCATTAAAATAGACCACTCTTCAAGGGTGCATGACCATAAAAGATATTATTCATATAAATAGAACAACCATTATTCTCTGATTTAAATGAATAACCGTCTCGCATCAAACAAGATCCAGATATAATGTTCATGCTCAACGCCGCACCAAATAACAATTATTTAGGTCTAAAACTAATCTCAAGGTAGATGTAGAGGTAGCGTGCGATCGCGATCACATCGACTTTGGAACCATTTCCTCGCGCATCGTCACCTCGTCCTTTGCCGTTGTTCGCAATCCGTAGTCCTGCTTTGAGTTGCAAATATTAGCAATGTAACCAGTATCAAATACCAGTGCTACTGCGAGCTCGTAAGGTACACATCAATAACATGTATATCACATATACCTTTGTTCACCTTGCCATCCTTCTTATCCGCCAAATACTTGGGGCAGTTCCGCTTCGAAGGACTAGTCGCTTGCGGTAGAAGCACTCAGCTTTCAGGTTTAGGTCCAGACTTGGGTTTCTTCTCCGATCAAGAACTTGTTTGCTGTTCTTCTTGAAGTTCCTTCTTCTTCCCTTTGCCTTTCTTCTTGAAACTAGTGGTCTTATTGACCATCAACACTTGATGCTCCTTCTTGATTTCTACCTCCGCAGCTTTTAGCATTGCGAAGAGCTCGGTATAGTCTTTACTAACCCTTGCATATTATAGTTCATCACGAAGCCTTTGTAGCTTGGTGGCGGTGATTGAAGAATTCTGTCAATGACACAATCATCCGGAAGATTAACTCCCAGTTGAGTCAAGTGATTGTAATACCCGGACATTCGAGTATGTGCTCACCGACAGATCCATTCTCTTCCATCTTGCAGCTATAGAACTTATTGGAGACTTCATATCTCTCAATCCGGGCATTCTGTTGAAATATCAACTTCAACTCTGGAACATCTCATATGCTCCATGACGCTCAAAACGTCGTTGAAGACCCGTTCTAAGCCGTAAAGCATGGCACATGAACTATAGAGTAGTCATCAGCTTTGCTCGCGCAGACGTTCTTAACGTCGTCGGTTACATCAAGAAGAGGTCTGCACCTAGCGGTGCATCCAGACGTAACTTTTCAGGCAGCAATGAGGATAATCCTCGAGTTACGGACCCAGTCCGTGTAATTGCTACCATCATCTTTCAACTTTGCTTTCTCAAGGAACGCATTAAAATTCAACGGAACAACAAAGACGAGCCATCTATCTACAGTAAACATAGACAAGCAAAATCCTATCGGTACTAAGTTCATGATAAATTTAAGTTCAATTAATCATATTACTTAAGAACTCCCACTTAGACAGACATCTCTAGTTATCTAAGTGATCACGTGATCCAAATCAACTAAACCATAACCGATCATCACGTGAGATGGAGTAGTTTTCAATGGTGAACATCTTATGTTGATCATATCTACTATATGATTCACGCCGACCTTTCGGTCTCCGTGTTCGAGGCCATATCTGCATATGCTAGGCTCGTCAAGTATAACCTGAGTATTCTGCGGCGTGCAAAACTGGCTTGCACCCGTTGTAGATGGACGAGAACTTATCACACCCGATCATCACGTGGTGTCTGGGTACTACGAACTTTGGCAACGGTGCATACTCAGGGAGAACACTTCTTGATAATTTTTAGTGAGAGATCATCTTATAATGCTACCGTCAAACAAAGCAAGATAAGATGCATAAAGGATAAACATCACATGCAATCATTATAAGTGATATGATATGGTCATCATCATCTTGTGCTTGTGATCTCCATCGCCGAAGCACCGTCATGATCACCATCGTCACCGGCGCGACACCTTGATCTCCATCGTAGCATCGTTGTCGTCTCGCCAACTATTGCTTCTCGACTATCGCTACCGCTTAGTGATAAAGTAAAGCAATTACATGGCGTTGCATTTCATACAATAAAGCGACAACCATATGGCTCCTGCCATTGCCGATAACTCGGTTACAAAACATGATCATCTCATACAATAAAATATAGCATCACGTCTTGACCATATCACATCACAACATGCCCTGCAAAAACAAGTTAGACGTCCTCTACTTTGTTGTTGCAAGTTTTACGTGGCTGCTACGGGCTGAGCAAGAACCGTTCTTACCTACGCATCAAAACCACAACGATAGTTTGTCAAGTTGGTGCTGTTTTAACCTTCGCAAGGACCGGGCGATTCACACTCGGGTCAACTAAAGTGAGAGAGACAGACACCGCCGGTCACCTTTAAGCAACTAGTGCTCGCAGCGGTGAAACCAGTCTCGCGTAAGCGTCTGCGTAATGTCGGTCCGGGCGCTTCATCTCACAATACCGCCAACCAAAGTATGACATGTTTGGTAAGCAAGATGACTTATATCGCCCACAACTCACTTGTGTTCTACTCGTGCATCCGACATCAACGCATAAAACCAGGCTCGGATGCCACTGTTGGGGAACGTAGTAATTTCAAAAATTTCCTACGAACACGCAAGACCATGGTGATGGCATAGCAACGAGAGGGAGAGTGTCCGTCCACGCACCCTCGTGACCGAAGCGAAGCGTTATATCAACGCGTTGATGTAGTCGTGACGTCTTCACGATCCGACCGATCCAAGCACCGTTACTCCGGCACCTCCGAGTTCTTGGCACACGCTCAGCTCGATGACGATCCCGGGCTCCGATCCAGCAAAGCGTCGGGAGGAGTTCCACAAGACGACGGCGTGGTGGCGGTCTTGATGTTCTACCGTCGCAGGCTTCGCCTAAGCACCGCTACAATATGACCGAGGTGGAATATGGTGGAGGGGCACCGCACACGGCTAAGGAACGATCACGAAGATCAACTTGTGTGTTCTAGGGTGCCCCCTGCCCCGTATATAAAGGAGCAAGGGGAGGGCCGGCCGGCCCTAGGAGGCGCGCCAGGGGGGGGAGTCCTCCTCCTAGTAGGAGTAGGACTCCCTTTCCTAGTCCTACTAGGAAGAAGGAAGGGAAGGAAAGAGAGGAGAGGAGAGGGAAGGGGGCGCGCCCTCCTTGTCCAATTCGGACTCCCCATGGGGGGCGCCACCTCCTGGTGCAGCCCTCTCTCCCCTCTTGGCCCAATAAGGCCCATTACTTCCCGGGGTTCCGTAACCCTCCGCACTCCGGTTTTCTCCGAAACTTCCGAACCTTTCCGTGTCCGAATATAGCCGTCAATATATCAATCTTTATGTCTCGAACATTTCGAGACTCCTCGTCATGTCCGTGATCACATCCGGGACTCCGAACTCCTTCGGTACATCAAAATACATAAACTCATAATATAACCGTCATCGAAACCTTAAGCGTGCGGACCCTACGGTTCGAGAACAATGTAGACATGGCGAGACACGTCTCGGTCAATAACCAATAGCGGGACCTGGATGCCCATATTGGCTCCTACATATTCTACGAAGATCTTTATCGGTCGACCGCATAACAACATACGTTGTTCCTTTGTCATCGGTATGTTACTTGCCCGAGATTCGATCGTCGGTATCCAATACCTAGTTCAATCTCGTTCTCGCAAGTCTCTTTACTCGTTCCGTAATACATCATCTCACAGCTAACTCATTAGCCTGTAATGCTTGCAAGGCTTAGTGATGTGTATTACCGAGAGGGCCCAGAGATACCTCTCCGACAATCGGAGTGACAAATCCTAATCTCGAAATACGCCAACCCAACATCTGCCTTTGGAGACACACAGTAGTACTCCTTTATAATCACCCGATTCGTTGTGACGTTTGGTAGTACCAAAGTGTTCCTCCGGTAAACGGGAGTTGCATAATCTCATAGTTATAGGAACATGTATAAGTCATGGATAAAAGCAATAGCAACATACTAAATGATCGGATGCTAAGCTAATGGAATGGGTCATGTCAATCAGATCATTCAACCAATGATGTGACCTTGTTAATCAAATGACAACTCCTTTGTCTATGGTTAGGAAACTTAACCATCTTTGATTAACAAGCTAGTCTAGTAGAGGCATACTAGTGACACTCTGTTTGTCTATGTATTCACACATGTATTATGTTTCCGGTTAATACAATTCTAGCATGAATAATAAACATTTATCATGAAATAAGGAAATAAATAATAACTTTATTATTGCCTCTAGGGCATATTTCCTTCAGGTAAGGTGAGTTTTCTCTTTGTGTCTAAAGGACATATAGAAAAATGAATATGATTCGTATGTTTTCTCAATAATGTAGTGAAATTCATGGGTTTCCCTAGGTGTAATGAAGTGATGCAACTTATACTATATACATATGCAATGACATACAATTCACGTGCTTCTTCAATTCAGCATTTATGAAACCTAGTGAATCAAATAGACCATTTGAACGAACCCAATTGACTTTTATTTGACTAGGAATTGAATAAGCAAATATAATAAATACTCTATCCAGTTCACAAATAAGTGACGCTTCCAACAAGCTTCCATTCATGTCCTTTTAGAAATGACTACTAATATTATTTTAAATTTTAAAACAATGTGTATATGTTTGTCTTGAAAAATTGTCTTTAAAATATACAAATTCTACTTTGTTATATAGATGTACTATGCTATAAACTAATTATCAAAGTTTCATGCCAAATATCGTACCGATATAAAAATGGCACTTCACTTTGAAAGGAGGGAATATGTGTTAGTAGGGTAGATGCACGCGGTTTAAGAAACCGACTTCTAATTAAGCATACTAAAAACCAGCATTTTATACATCTGCATACAAAAATACGAACTTGCAGATAGCAGTTGAAAATAGGTCATGTTGATTTATCTTGTAAACACATAATACGCCAAGTTGTTGTAAAAATACATTTGTATGCTTATTATTGTAATTTTAGACATTCTTTTATCTTTTCAACAAGGAACAAAAATACTTCTAGTATAAAAAAACCGAACCTCCAAAAATCCACCTTCATGATTGAAGAACCGATGAATATTTGCCGGAAGAATGCATCACACTTCATATATAAATTTAAGGGATACTCAATAGATCAAAACCAATTGTCGAGACGATACACTAAAGCAATGTGAGGATTTCAGATAAAATATGATAACATTGACAAAGTAGAAAGTAACAACCTTTTGCATGTTAATTTTGTTTGGGAATTTGTAGACCATTAGAACAGTGGGTTTGCACTGTTTTCATATCTTGTATTTATTTTTGCATATTTTGTTAAAAAATATTCTGATATTTCTGATATGAGTAGGCTATGACGTGTGTGAAACCACCGCCACATGATCAGTTATTATTGTTTTGACGAGTGGGGCAACTCAAATCATTGTGGAAGGTCAAGGGTTAAATTTGTCTGATTTTAGAGTTTAGAGATTAAAAAATGTACTTTGCTGACCGCGAGACAAAATTTACGTACTAGTATTTTTTGCTTTAAACATATCTTGCTTTTATTTGAGCCTCCTTCGGCTGAATTCGCGAAGAGTCGGATTCCCACATATATAAAGTCTAAAGCGCCAAGCAGCAAAAGTCATTCCTTAGAGGAAAAAAGCAGCCAATAGATTGTGTGCAATTATGCAACGCTTTCCAGTTTCCAGGGGCAGCTAGCCAGTGTTGCACCTAATTTTTCCCTGCCTACGCGAAAAGACAGGAAGAGAGCTCAAAATCACGTTGATTCATGTAGCCGCTTTTTTCCTCAACATTAACTAATAAAAGCAACTAAATAGGAGAAAAAGTTGGTACTGAAAATAATATATTACCACAAATCATGGTGATTTCGACTTCTAACCTCACCATGTCCTCTGCGCGGCTTCTTAGGCCTTGTACAATTGGAGATGCTAGGAAGGTGCTTAGAAAAATAAACCAGATTTTTCTGAAGCACCGGTGCCTATTTCTATAGGAAAGACGCTTAGTTAAGTGTCTACCCTGTAAAACTAAGCACCGATGTTTAAGGAAATCCTGGTTTATTTCTCTAAGCACCTCTCCTAAGCATCTTCCATTGTACAATGCCTTAAAGGCTATGAAAATGACAGCACAAAGGCAATGGGTTATAGCCAATGTTGAACCGACGATTATTATTGGTGCAGATTGATAATGACATGAGGTGCCAAAGCCTAAAGACATCGGTGGAGCTGCACGTACACTTTGCATCCTGTGAGCCGCGTGTACATCTTACTTATGCTGGGTTTGTTTGTCTTTACTAATTACTAGTTTGGTCATCGACCGCCGACCGACGTATGGCTAAAAACCATATACAAAGCGCGTGGCCGTCAGTTTGAACACCTAGATTAGAATCGTTCACATTAATTTTGCCATTTCTCTCTTGCTTTCTCCTTGGAAGTGTAATTAGAATTATTTGCATTAATCATGTGGTTATGGATGTACATGAAAATACATGTGTTCTCTGTGCTCATGAATTAAATTTAACCTTTTTTGCATACCGAGAAGGAAACCGAATTTTGATCCCCTAAAAGAGTAAAACGTAATTTTCTTTTCATTCGTCCACGGACACGGGTGCGGGAGCCGGCCATCCAACGCTGCCGCATACATTTCAACCATTGTTTGAACTAAACGGATGAAATTCATGCAAACACGGCGAATTTCATATAAACCGGACGGGATTTATTACATTTTAGACATTTTTTAACTAAAAGCTATACCGAACCTAATCTAAATGATCACCAGCGCCCGTTCCCCATGTTCGGCCATGCTCCCCGAGAACTGAAACTCTGGCTTTTGCCTTCGCCTTCTCTAGTTCCGCCTCGGGGCTTTCCAGCTCTGCCTTCATAGCCTCAACCTCCGCAGCCATGAGCCTAGAAAGTGAAGTTGTCTGCCTCATGACACGGCCAAGCGGCTAACCGGTCGACGATGTTCAGCCTACCAAGCTTGACTTCAACGGGAGGGGAGGACGCGGTGGCATCCGAGCGGTGGCGACCTACCATGCACTACTCTGCTTCCTTACTGTTGGCGGCGCCCGTGAACATGCCGGCTTCGTGGTCGTGGCGGCAGGGCGCGACTTCTGCGGAGCTGGCAATGTCCTCCTCATTGCCACTCTTACCGAACACCACATCTGCCGCCTCGTCCATCTCCGTGTAGTGTGCTCGGGCCTCGCTGATGGTGAGGCCGACATGCACAAACGAGGAGGGTGGTGCCGAGTGCCGACTCGTCCTCCATTGGGGCGTCGTCGGCCTCCATCTGCCGGTCGGCCTGCCAGCCGACAGCAATGGCGGTCATCTCCTTCTTTTGCTTCGAGGAGAGGGTGTCCCAGAGGGCTTTGGAGTGCGAGGAGGCCATGATGAGCGTCGTGCAGAGACGAGAAAGGGACCGGAGGAGGATGGATGCGGTTATGGCCGTGGCTGGACATTATATAACGGGCGGATGGCAATGGGCGTGGGACACGCTGGAGCAGCGCTGCCTATTTCAGGCAGGAAACGCGCCCGAGGCGAGGGAGGGTGTTAATGGTGGGCCAATGCAGTTAGAAGTGGATGTGGCAGCGCTCCGGGCGCCCGCTAGCCCCCCCGCCCCCAACTTTGTCTCCGGTTTTGCGGAAAAAAGTGCGTCCGGATCATCGACCGGACCGATACAAGACCGCGTTGGATGACAAAACATGTCCGGACCGCTGTGTTGCTCCCACGGAGTAACTTGAGCGAAATCCCTTATCACCAAAATCGCCCCTATCCCCTTCTTCTCTCCATCTCGCAGCTGCCAGAGTATGTCGCGCGGCCAAATCCCGCGCGGGTGTCTAGCTAGCTGCATGGACTTGGCACGGGTGCTCGCATTTTTCTGCTGGATTTATTCAAATTTTCCGGTGATGTTCGTCAGTGGAAGAAGTCGTTCCTGCGGACTAAAAGACGCATATGATGACCTCATCAATCCGAAGATGTGATGCCGTCTCGGTAGCCCAGGGGTGCTCATAGGGGCAGAGTGCGTGCGCACACTTTCATGGAGGTGCGCATGGCATTTTAATATCAGGGTTTTTCCATCATCACATTTTCAAAATTCCAAAGATAAAAAAATGGCCAGCTTTTCAAATATTCCGTTCATTCTATCCCCGCATCTTCAAAATCATGCGAATAGAAAATGTCTACAAATGGCTCTAACGGTGATTGATGTTCTTTCAACTTCCCCTAAAGAAAGCCATGTCCTTTCAATTTCCCCTAGAAAAGTTATTATATCCTTTCAACTAAAAGAAAGAAGAAAGACGGTGATATTCCTTTTTTATTTTTATTATTTTAGAAGAAATCACCATCGGTGATATTCAGTTCCCTGCGTGCGTGGCCGCAGCAACGGCCGAGAGGCCAGCCAGCCAACCGCATCCCCACCCCTCTCGCCCTTGCGGTTTGGTTTCCTACCCACGCCACTTTTCCCGGTAAGAACAAGAAATCTTTCTCTCGTGTCTTCTTTGACTCCTCCTCGGCTCCTCGCTAGTCGCCACGCAGTCGTGCGCTTGCGTCGCTTTCCCTTTCTCTCCCCCCGTCGCCTCCACTCCACCCACCAAATCCTTCCCGTCGAAACTTCCACCTCGGAGTCCACCGAATCCTCCCACCATCGCCAACAACTGCTGCCCGCTCCCTACACAACCATCGCTCCCCAACCCCACCCCGTCCCCCCAGCACCCCAATCCGGCCAGCCTCCGCCGCGTCCCCGCCCCATTCCTCCCCATTCCGGCGGCGCCGTCGGCCGGCCGGAACCGGCCGCCGCTCCAGGCGATCGACCGCGCCGGCCGCTTCGCGCGCGCGGCCCACGGCTCCGGGCTCCCGGTATCTCCCTCGCCGCACCCCTCTCTCTCTCTCTCGCGCGCGCGCGCGTGTCTGCGGCTTCTCGTTTTCGGATTATTTTTTTGCTCATGGTGTTTGATGGCGCAGGGTCTGGAGGAGGAGCCGAGCGGCATTGCTGGATTCGGCGGCAGTCGTCGGGTCGGAGGAGGCGCCTGGCCGGCAGGTGAGCAATGCTCTTCGTGCGGGATTGCTGGTTGAATTCGGGTGCGGCGCGAGTCGAGTCTAGTAGACGGATTTGGTTGTTGGTTGTCTGTGCGTGGCTTGCCAATCTGAGTAATAATGATACTGTGTGTGGTGATCTGGCGGGAGGCGGCGGGGCGCACTCCCGGAGTTTTGATTTTGGCTCGATGCGCGTTTTGGATTGGGTGAGGTGAGGTGTTTCTTAATTTGGTGGGTTAGGTGATTGGGCTATTGTAATCTAATCTTAGCCTGCGACGCTGGGAGAACCCAATCTGTGCCTGCTATGTTGATTGGAGTAGACGCCATGGACTCCCCCTCCCAGTCGATGAACTAACTGGTTATTTCAGTCAAAGGGACAAGAAAGAGCAACTGAATTTGGGTGACAATCTAATATTAGGATGCCACGCTGCTGCGGCCGGTGGAGCGCCTGAACCTAACCTACTAGTTGTGTTATGTTCAGTAAAGCAGATGCTGTGGACACTTCCAGTTGATCAACTCTTGGTTATATTCCACTCCAGTCAAAAGATGGAGAATAAAACTGGCCTTTTGAAGCTGAATTGAAGTCCTTAAGCGATTGGCTGTTCTAATCTTAGCCCGTGACACTGCGGATAGATCGAACGCCTGAACCTGATCTGTATGTTGAGTAAACTGGACGCCCTGGACTCCCCCTGTCGATAAACTGGTTGCTTCAGTTAAAAGAGGAAAAAAAAAAGGAGAACTGGATTTGGGTGATATTCTAATATTAGGACGCCACGTTGCGGGCAGATGGAATGCCTCAACCTGTGTGTTCAGTAAAGCAGATGCTATGGAGGACTCTTCTAGTCGATGAACTGTTTGGCTTTTGAAGCTGAACAAACAGTATGAACTCTGAAGTGTTTAAGGGCCTGTCCAAGTGTTTAAACATTTTTCTGGCTGTGAAGTGAAATTGCTCAACTCATTGAAGATGGCCAGATTTGTTTATCCTTTAGATTCTTCATTCATGTCTCCCATGGGATCTGTCAGATATATATATTCCATTCTGTACTCTTTTACACTACAGTCAACCTCTTGCCTATAAGATGCACAGCTTTATTTTAATCAAGCACTTCATCTGCTCCAGTTATATGCTGATAAATAATGAAGCCACCTTGCTCCTTCTATTTTAACTTACAATGGATTCACTTTGTCTTTGCCCCATGTTAACGTTTTCTTCATGTGGTGTTTAATTATGTAGGGTTTGGAGGAGGAATCGAGCGGCATTGCTGGATTCGGCGGCAACTCGTCGAGTTGGAGGAGGTGTCTGACTGACAGCTGAGTAATACTCTTCGCGCGGGATTACTGGTTAAATTCGGGTGCGGTGCGAGTCGAGTTTAGTAGACAGATTTGGTTGTTAGTTGTTTGTGCGTGGCTTGCCAATCTTAGTAGTATTGTGTGGTGATCTGGCAAGAGGCGGCTGAGTGCACTTCCGGTGTTTGATTTTGGCTCGATGCGCGTTTTGGATTGGGTGAGGTGTTTCTTAATTTGGCTGGTTGGGCGATTGGGCTATTCTAATCTAATCTTAGCCTGCGACGCTGGGAAAACCTACTCTGTAGGTATGTTGAGTGAACTAGATGCCATGGACTCTCCCTCCCAGTCGATGAACTGGTTATTTCAGTCAAAAGGAGAAGAAAGAACAACTGGATTAGGGTGATAATCTAATATTAGGATGCCAAATTGCGGCTGGCCGATGGAATGCCTGAACCTAACCTATATGTTATGTTCAGTAAAGGAGATGCTGTGGACTCTTCTAGTTGATCAACTCTTGGTTATATTCCAGTCAAAAGACGGAGAATAAAACTGGCCTTTTGAAGCTGAACTGAAGTAGTTAGGCGATTGGCCATTCTAAACTTAGCATGCGACACCGCGGATAGATTGAGTGCCTGAACCTAATCTGTATGTTGAGTGAACCAGACGCCATGGACTCCCCCTGTCGATAAACTGGTTGCTTCAGTCAACAGAGGGGGAAAAAAGGAGAACTGGATTTGGGTGATATTCTAATATTAGGACGTCACGTTGCGGGCAGATGGAATGCCTCAACCTGTGTGTTCAGTAAAGCAGATGCTATGGACTCTTCTAGTCCATGAACTGTCTGGCTTTTGAAGCTGAACAAACAGTATGAACTCTGAAGTGTTTAAGGGCCTGTCCAATCGCTTAATTCACTGTGACTCGTTGACAATGACAAGATTTGTTTATCCTTTAGATTCTTCATGTCTCCATGGGATCTGTCAGATATATATTCTCTTTTCTAAAGTTTGTCAGATATATATTCCATTCTGCACTCTTTTACACTAGTCAACCTCTTGTATCTGATATTCGCAGGCTTTGTTTTAATCAAGCACTTCATTTCCTGCAGTTATATATAGAAAATAGAGGCGAGATCTGCATCATGCACGCAAGAAAAGGGTGATAATGCTTGCATAGTTACAATGCAGTAACACAGCTTGGGCTAAATGCACGCACATACACAACTTATATAGCTTTGAAACTTTAACTAATTGGCATAATCTGCAGGGCCACCTAAGCTTTCTTCAAGACCTAGTTTTGGGTGAGGATCCATCATTTGTTTGGCCGATATTCTTTCCGTCTTGGGTACTCAACCTTGATAGAAAGTTTTTATAAACATATGTACAAATAATTAGGGGCTTTCTTCGTATCCACAATAATTATTCAGACAACTACTTGAGAAAATATATAATACTTTGAAATTTAAATCCCACCGCATCTAGACCCATTTCAAATCTCTATTTCACACTGAAATCCCCCCAATCTACCTAGCAGCCACTTGTTTCCACCTCATTACAGACTCCTGCAGTCGCCTTTGCACGCCTACACTCTTGTCTCGTATTTCGGTGACCCCTATTGTTCACCATCCGTGGCAGGCTAATATTTTCCCAATAAAGATGCTTGTCATCTGAGCCATATTCGTTGGGCTTGTTTGAGTTTGGATCTGAACTATATTTTCTCTACTATAAGTCTTCTCCTGCCTAATGCCAGTTATTTTGCTCCAAAATTGGTTACTCTTGTTTGAATATTTGCATGTCCTTAGCAATTGATGCTTCTACTATTCATTTAGCATCGCCTCATCTTCTTCTATTTTGGGCTGCTCGCTTTAAGTCAATCACGTGGGTTTGATTTTTCAGTCTTCGTAAAATTGATCTGTTTGACAAGAAAATAAAACAGAGAAGTTCAATATTAATCTGTAGTATTTGCTCAATTTTCAAGAGGGTTTCCTGTTAGTTCTACTCTTCTTTATCTTCAACAAATGCAATGGGATTGGCCAGCATGTGACTGTTTTTAGGTGGTGCATACTCATGTTTTAGTTTCTTTTGTGCACATTGGAAGAATGTGAATGCAGAATTAATTCAAGATAAAGTCTGTAAATCTTATATATATATTATATGAAATTTCATAACCCAATTTTTTCTTGCAGGCGCCAACAGAGCTATGAAATATATTGTATTCAGATGACATAAGGAGTATTGAGTCTTGTATATTTGTTTAGAAAGAGATGAAAGTTGGTGCTCTTCTGACCTCTGCTGGAATCAACATTGGTCTCTGTATACTTTTTCTGTCATTCTATTCCGTTCTGAGAAAGCAGCCACAGAATGTTAAGGTCTATTTTGGGAGAAGGATTGCTGAGCAGCATAAGCGGCTCCGAGGGGCTTTTATTTTGGAGAGATTTGTTCCATCCCCTAGCTGGATTGTGAGAAGTCTGCAATGCACGGAAGATGAGATCCTATCTACTGCTGGGTTGGATGCAGTTGTTTTCAATAGAGTTCTAGTATTTAGGTGCATACATTTTTACTTGCTTTCTTTGCCTCTGCAATATTTACTGTTCGATGTTTATGATAGATATCTTTTGAGTTGTGCCGAGTAGAAGGTTCACTTTTGAAAATAGCAACATGCTGATGTGATTTTTTAAGCTATATTGCTTTCACTTCTAATCATTGATATGTGAGTGACATGATTTTCCTCCTTAAAACTAGAAAAATTCAGAACATTTTAATATGAAAACCCAATAAGAAAATCGAATTAACTTTGTATAATTGCAGAAAAATAGGAATGTGATCTGATATCTTAATGTAGAGATGATAGAAACAACAAACTTAATAAATTTAAGCACCTCCTAGATCAAAATGAAACCGGTAGACTTGACTAGTCAAATGGACAATCTGATGGATGTTTGTTACAGTTTAGTCCAATTTAATTACTTCTGTGTCCACAAGCATTATTTAATCGCCACCATTCTGGGTAAATGTGGGTTTCTTCTTTTTACAGATGATGTAAACATCTGTATACTAAAAGGAAACGTTATTATATTAGAAACCTCTTTGCTATACTCCTGCTTATTGTATATCCTTCCACTTCATAGTTCCAACATCCAAATTCTGTTAGCTGATGTATGTTTTTTTCAACAGCATACGCATATTCTCATTAGCTGCCATTCTTTGTTTATTTGGAGTTCTCCCCTTGAATTATTTTGGACAAGATATGAAGCATGAACGGATTCCTTCAGCATCATTGGAGACATTTACAATAGGAAATATGAAAGAGAAATCAATATGGTGAGCAATTGAACTTCTCTTATTTGGTTATGAGGAGGCTAACTTGGTTCATTGAATATGCCATCTTATATGTTTCATCTTTTATTTAGCTGATTTATACCTTGTTCCGGTGTTACCTATGATCTAAGTTATTAGTTCTGTGTTTGTTGTATATACTGGTCACATAATCATTTAGGCAGATTTCTTTGGAACTTATACTCTTGGATTTTGTTTGGTCATAACTGCAGGCTCTGGGTCCATTGCGTCGTGCTGTACATCATATCTGGTGTAGCTTGCTTTCTTCTATATATGGTACGCATCAGTAATTTACCTTTCAAAATTACTTAAATGTTCATTTACCTTAATCTTCAGGAACCTTATTTGTAAAAAGAAAAATCCTACATTGTTGCTTTAGGAATACAAGCGTATTGCTAGACTGAGGTTGCTTCATCTTGTTCGAACAACGAGCAAACATAGCCACTTTACTGTTCTTGTCCGTGGGATACCAAAGTCAACTCATGAATCATTCAACAGTGCTGTTGAGAGTTTCTTTACAACGTACCATGCGCCGAGTTACCTATCTCATCAAGTTGTTTATAAAGTTGGTAAACTTCAGAAGATAGTGGTAAGCAATATCTCATCAAGTTATGTGATATGTGGACTTTACCAACTTTCTATTCTCTTTTGTGGAAATGTAATGCTGCCGCTGGAGATTCCTGATTAAATATTGTTGTACTTATCTCTACACTATCCCGTAATAATGAAATATTAAAACTGTTTGATAGCCACTGATAAACAAAAGTAGATCAGTGGTAGTCTGGTAGAGCACAGGCACAAGCACTGTACTCATGGCAAGTCAAGGCAGCCCAGGCGTGCCATGGCGATAGCTAGGCATTAAACAAAAATAATATATCACATGGCAGAAAATGTGAAACTATACCTCATATTGTTTTTCCATACACCTCCCAACAAGGGGAGCGGGGTTCCACTATAAGCTTAACGAACAGAGTTTTGTTGCAAAATGAACAAGAAACAAAAACTAAAAGAAATAAAGTCCAGACAACCAGCTACAAGGAATTAACCAGACCAGGCCACCACCCAAAAGACCTGAATACAAACAGCCAAGGTTCATAGCAAAACAGACACTAGCACCAGCACAAAACAAAGTACTACAACCTTGCATCCCAAGATCCCACATAGCACCAAATGAGCTTTTTCAATAGGTACCAAAGTTACTGGCGGTCTTCCTCTCCTCGTCCAGACTGACCACCTTCATCTTCTTCCTCCGCCTCTGCAATGCTAAGAAGAGTATTGTTTGGAGAGGCACGAGCAGCTTCAGGAGTCCTAACAGCAGAGTTATGGATCGCTGACGCCCCATCCAGCAGGTTTTGCTTATCACTATCCTTCATATTAGGAGATTTAGAACTTAAATAACAAGTAACATCAACATAAAGGCTGCACCAGTTAAGATCAATTAGGCCTTGTACAATGCTAGATGCTTAGAAAAATAAACCGGACTTTTCTGAAGCACCGGTGCTTATTTCTACTGGAGAGACGCCTAGTTAAGCGTCTATCCTGTACAAATAAGCACCGATGCTTAAGAAAAGTCTGGTTTATTTCTCTAAGCATCTCTCCTAAGCACCTTGCATTGTACAAGGCCTTAGCAATTAGCAAGTCCATACCATAGGACAACTATACAGCAAAGAGCAAACTAATACGTTGGTAGCATCTATCATGACCTGACATGACTTGAACGCACACCCTTAAGCCTCAAATCATTTTGTGTAGATTATGGAAAGTCTTCTTTCAACTTCACTGCTTCAACTTCGTCCTCCTCATCTGTATGTAGTTGCATGGCTTTAAACATCCCTGTGTTTAAGTAGTGGTGATCTCTTCACTAGGACTACTTGTCACCAATAATATTTTGCAACATGCGGAATCGTTGTAGTTTTTTAGAGCAATGCAAACCACCTTTATTGAACCAGTAAAGCAGGACTATAATTACCATAAAGCACTGCCAATGAGATTATGAGAGGCCGGTGAGCTGTTTGACCAGCACCATCTTTGCATATTGCTATTGGCTTGTCTAGAGCATCTCTCTAACGGAACTCTTAAAACTCATGCTAAGCTCTTTGCGTAATCTCTGTAGTGCAACTGCACAGGACAATATGTCGAACTGAAATTCAGAATAGGCTCCTTACGAGTTTTAAGTGTACATGTATTTCTTTTTGTTGGGTAATTCAAAACTGTTATACATGCAACGCATGCTTTTATGATGCAGGATCATTCCTTTTCTCAGCCGTCCATTTTTCCTATATCACGAGGGAACTATTTTCAGATCTTTGAATCAATACCCTCATTGCATGTTCATTGTACTATCTGTTTGTAGTGATAGCTTATATCCTTACTTTCAGAGGGGTGCAAAGAAGGTTTATAGGAAGTTCAAGCATTTTAAGGGTACCACAGTCGATCAGACATGCAGATCCGTGACATATCGATGTTGTCTTTGTGGGGTGTCATCAAATTCGTTCCAGTTGTTGCCCACTGAAGAGCAAGAGAGAGGAAAACCTTGTGTGAAAAATTCAAACTTGAACTTACCTGCCGAGGTCAACTAGCTGTCATTTGGTTCTTTGCTTACTATTATCGTCACTAAATTATTCTAATCTACTAATTTAGTTGTGCTCACCGAATACAGGAATGTGCTGCTGCTTTTGTATTTTTCAAAACGCGGTATGCAGCGCTAATTGTATCCAAAATTCTCCAGACATCCAATCCTATGAAATGGGTCACTAGTCTGGCCCCAGAACCTAAAGACATGTACTGGTCAAATCTTTGGTTACCGTACAAGCAGCTTTGGATTCGCCGCATAGCTACACTTCTTGGTTCTATTGTTTTTATGTTCATTTTTCTTGTACCTGTGACATTTATACAAGGTCTAACTCAGCTGGAACAGCTGCAACAAAGGCTCCCTTTCCTGAAAGGGTTATTGAAAGGGTAAGTAATCTTAACGCTTATAACTTACCTGTTATTATTAAATGCAGGGTCTAACTCAGCCGGAGCAGCTGCAGCAAAGGATCCCTTAATTTGTATTGACAATACAATGTGCATTAATCAAAATGACTCAATTTGTTAGTAGGATTTGATCTAGGGTTAACATTCAATTATGAGGCCTTCCCTTTCTCTAAAAAAGCTATCACAATTATGGCGGTGGTTCAAATTAATAGGTATAGTTTTGAGGCATATAATTCATATTTTGTCAGTCCAATTCATGATCTAGGAATGCGCGCGTGCCTTATAAACCGGACGGGTGGGAGTACTGAAGTGTGGAGATATTGCAGTCTTTAATTCATCATTACAGCAAAATTTAACGATTATTAATTCTCCTGCAGGAAAATCATGACCCAGCTAGTAACTGGATACCTTCCCAGTGTGATCTTGCAAATATTTTTATATACTGTCCCCCCAACCATGATGATGTTTGCAACACTAGAGGGACCTATTTCTCACAGTGAAAGGAAGAAAAGTGCCTGTTGTAAAGTATTATACTTCACCATTTGGAATGTCTTCTTCGTCAACGTCCTATCAGGTTCTGCAATTAACCAACTGAACGCCTTATCAAGACCAAAGGACATTCCAATGGAGGTTGCCAGGGCAATTCCTTTACAGGTGAATCACATGTTTATGTTCTGTTGTTTGTTTATGAAGATGCAAAATATAAATATTTAACTAGGTATATACGGTGTATTTATTTGTTTTTAGGTTGAGTTTCTCCAGGTGCTCGCTGCATTTTATTGATGACTTCTTTTTTACTTCCATTTCAGGCCACCTTCTTTACCACCTATGTTCTGACTTCAGGATGGGCTAGTCTGTCGTCCGAAGTTATGCAACTCTTTGGTCTTATTTGGAACTTTGTAAGGAAATATATTCTGAGAATGAAAGAAGACAGCGATTGGGTCCTCTCGTTTCCGTATCACACTGAACTACCAAAAGTTCTGTTGTTTGGACTATTGGGCTTCACATGCTCTGTGCTAGCACCTCTCATCTTGCCCTTTTTACTACTCTACTTCTTTCTTGCCTACATTGTGTACCGAAATCAGGTGAGTAACTAGATATAAACTTCAAACATTTAATTTTTTTGTAAACGAACTTCTTATTTGAAGTCCACATGCATAATTTAGTCTATAATTATGAATAAAGTAAGAAATATATGTTCCAATGTGTATGCGATCATTTTGTCTGAAATTATTCTTTCATAATGGGCGAATTTGAATTTGATAAATCCTCATTTGTTAGCTCCATTTTTTGGTGAAATGCAATCTTTGTCTTGGATATACCATTTGATATGTTTTCTCTGGTCTTGTATAACTTTATCGTGGTTAGATATCTTTTACTTAGTTATTTAACCTGAGTTTTAGGATAATTCAAACCATTTTCCTAGTTCGTGATTTCTTTTACACTACAAAATATTTGTGGAAGGATGTCCTCTGTGCTCCTATAACCTAATGGGTTGGTAATTTATCATTTTCAGTTCATCAATGTTTATTGCACAAGATACGACACTGGCGGTCTATATTGGCCAATTGCGTACAATGCGACAATATTCTCTCTGGTGCTCACCCAGATCATCTGCCTTGGTGTCTTTGGCCTTAAAGAATCCCCAGTAGCTGCAGGCTTCACTGTACCTCTTATCATCATCACTCTTTTATTCAACCAGTATTGTAGAATGCGTCTTCTGCCGTTATTCGGGACTTTCCCTGCACAGGTTAGTATAATTTCCTTAACCTATACAAAGGATCCATGGAGAACTTTTTATTCATCTTAGTGTCGATCTACATTTTTATGCTTTCAACTGGGAGTAGGTAACTGGCTTATGTTCTGAATACTACAGTAGTTACTTGAAATGGATCTTGTTATATACTGTATATATAGTTCTCACTTGCCATTTTTTGTTGTTGGAAACGCACAGGTTTTGATAGACATGGACAGAGAAGACGAGCAATCGGGCAGAATGGATGAGATTCACGAGGGCCTTCATGCCGCTTACTGTCAGTCCACCGACACGGAATCCGCCGATGACATATCTGTGGAAAGAGTTCAAGCTGTCAGTACAACAGATGAAGATGGCAGCGGCAGCTCAGGCGAACCTAGCGGCAAAGAAAGCGTCGGACAACCAGTAACTGACTTGTCTCACCCGACACTGAAAGGGCTCCCCGTTGACCGGCTACGGCGCGCGGTGAGATCACTCGGTTTCATGATCGGATTGCAGAAGAGAGGCGTATCAGCGTAAGCCGTGGTTGGTGAATGTACAGACCGCATACAATGTGCACATAGAACAACACAGAGAGACCAAGATACACACATACGGATATTCCGCTGCTCCAAGAAAAGAAAAAAAATGGAGTGTTACCTGTTTTTTTTTCTTTTCTTTTGAAATTCGAGGTATTGCCTGTTTGGTTGCAAGGGTGCAATTTTGTGTTTAAATCGATGCCTGCGTGATTTTTCAGGCCATTTTTGGCCATGCACGGACGCTTGAATTGCTTGCTGCGGCTTTGCTGCATTGTAACCTCAGTTAAGCAAGTTGCTGTGAAAGAAAGCAATCCATCCAATCCATGTCTACATGTGCCTTTGTTTTGTTCGACTGTTATGTGCCCCTGAACTAAATGTGCCATGCTTTTACAGCGATTACAGCGAGGAGTATATCCGTTTCTGCGGCAAGTAATTCTAAACGGAGGGTGTATAGTTTTGAGTTGTGAAACCGAATTGAGCAGAGGAAGGTGTTTTGCTGCTCTTGGGAATTGGCAACGACGCACGCAGTTCCACAGCGAGTTGGTTCCTTGCTGCTTCAACCAAGATAACAGAGCAGACAGAGCCAGAGAGGAAGCATAATGCGATGCCAAACGAAGAAGAAGGAAAGCCTCGAGATCGATTATTATCTCCAATCCAGAATTATTATTATATATACGGTACAAACTGGAGTACAAAGGGATGGTACTAGTATTATCGCACACGGGTGTAGGCGATGCGGCACGGCTTTGGTTGGGTAGTCGACGGGCAAGTCAACGAACGATTCTGATCCGCCGACGCCGACGCCGACGCCGACCACGGCCCGGCCCGTACCTCACCACCTCACAGGATGGCGCAGGTGGAGGACTCCTCGACGGCGCCGGAGGCGGAGCCGGCGGCCTTGTCGGCGTCGGCGGAGACGCCCGGCCAGTCGCGGCAGGCGCAGTGCTGGCCCTCGGGGATCTGCCGGTGAACGGAGGCCACGTGGCGGCCGCAGCCCGCCCACGTGGACTTGCCGCACGTGCCGCACTTGACCTGGTAGCACATGGTCGCGCTCGCTCGCTCGATTGCTCGGTTGCTGGCTCTCTGGTGGTGATCTATGGTCGCGCTCGCTCGGTCAATTGCTCTGTTCTTGGCTCTCCGGTGGCGATGGCCGATGGATGGATGGATGGATGGATGATGGAGCGATGGAGTCCGTGGCTTGAAGACGACTCGATCGCTGGCTGCGACCGCTATTTATGGACGGACGGACGCTCGGCGCGGCGGCTTTGGCCTGCTGTTCTCTTCTCTGTAGTTTAATTTAGTTTGACAGCTCCGTTCCCTGCGTCTGAAGACGAATTGAAGAATTGACTTTTCTTTTTCAAAGAAGCAAAGATTGAACTGATCCTGTCAAACAAGGCATCGGTCGGTGTGCTGCGCTGGCCTATGCTATTGCGTTCAGCGATAACAAGGGAGATGTGACGACGAGAGTCTAAAATAAATCACGAAATGAGAAGTTGTTATTACCCACTTTATTCTTTTTTCTCGAAAGTACGCCAAAGGCGTACCATAGCTTTATAGAAGAGAAAGTATTTACAAGAGATTACACGCGGTTGGTAGAGAGCACACACAAGATCCCTCGACCAAACCCTCCACTCATCCAACATCTACCCTACTACTCACACAACATAGATACTCCCGTGGCTCCCGCTCTAGACCACATGACCAACTCCTGCCAAATTAAATCATCCGTACCACCTTCATTCCTGAGGTCATTATGCCCAAAGACCCTTCCGTTGCGTTGTTTCCATAGATTCCAGCAGATTGATATGACCACCGAGTCGAAGCCCTTCCTCAGTCTTTTCGGGACATGCTTCCTCGCATCATGCCACCAAGAAGCTAAGGTTGAATGGTGTGTTGGGCAGAGATCCGTATTGATGTTCATTCTGAGAAAGCAACTATGCCACACCTGCCTCGCAAACACACACTGCATCGTAATATGGTCAACCGTGTCCTCCTCCTGCTCGCAAAGGTAGCATGGCGATCTTTGGTCGTGTAACCCATGTCGAAAGCGTCTGTCCGTCGTCCGTAGTCTGTACTGCACCGCTAGCCACATGAATAGCTTGCACACGAACG
Organism: Aegilops longissima; assembly: GCA_021605205.1. Classification (NCBI taxonomy): domain Eukaryota; kingdom Viridiplantae; phylum Streptophyta; class Magnoliopsida; order Poales; family Poaceae; genus Aegilops; species Aegilops longissima. Next base: position 42,050 of record JAHIAM010004080.1, on the reverse strand, counting down.
GTGCCCAACACTTCCATATAGCAGCATAGGCTTGGAACCGGACTCCTCCCATGCAGAGCATCGTGTAAGTTGAGGACGCCGTGTACACGCCTTCGCGGTTCCAGGACCAGATTGGTTTGTCCTCAGAACCCGGCTCCAGATGTATATCGATCAGGATTCCCCACAATCGAACGAACTGGGCCAGTTCATCCGTGTCTAGCTGCCCGGCGATGTCATTGGTCCATGCATGCAACCACATCGCATCCTTCACACTCCTACGATTCACCACTTGTGGTCTGACCCGTTTATAAATGAGCGGTGCTAGCTCACCGATCGTAGCCCCACCGACCCACCGATCCTTCCAGAACATAACCTTGGAGCCATCGCCAACCTGCCATTTCACAAGGCTAGCAAAGGCTGCGCTTGCTTGCTTGTCAGGAGTCCAATTTAGGCCTTGCCACGGCCGCGTGGCGTCAGTCCTGGATAGCCATTCCCACCTCAGCCGGAGCGCGATCCCATGCTTGTGTAGGTCAATGACACCCAATCCACCAAGCTCTTTTGGTCTACACACACGTTTCCAAGACACTAGACACCTGCCACCATGGATTTCCTCAGAACCAGCCCAGAAGAAGGCACGACATCCTTTGTCCAGCCGCTCCAATGCCCATTTAGGTGCCTCAGCAACAATCAAATGGTGAGTCGGCTAGCTCTCATGACCTGGTTTACTAGAATCAACCTTCCTGGCCGGGTCACAAATCCTCTTTGCCATCCCGGGACAATGTGCAGAGCAGCATCCACTACCAGTTGCCATTCCGATCGCTTTAACTGCTTGATGCTAAGCTGTAGTCCCAGATATTTGCACGGAAAAGTTTCCATCTTCCATGGTAAAGCCTCCTTTACAAGTTGTTCATCACTATCCTCCGCCCTGATCATAATAGCAGCAGACTTGCTATAGTTGATTCGCAGTCCCGAAGCTTCCCCGAAGATCGCAAGCGCTTATTTAACAAAACACAGATCAGACACCATGGGCTTGATGAAGAAAACAACATCGTCCGCATAGAGGGATAACCTTTGCAAAGGGGTGCAACCATTCATGCTACTCAACACCTCGGAATCATGCACTTTTATTATGATTTCCGTCAACACATCCATGGCAATGACGAACAAGAGTGGCGATATCGAGTCTCCTTGCCTTAGACCCTTTGCATGCATGAACTTCGGTCCCGCAGATCCATTAACCACAACCCTAGAGCTTGCTGAGGTAAGAAGGGTACCAATCCATGTAATCCAACGCTCAGAGAAACATTTGGCCCTTAGAATCTCAAAAAGAAAAGGCCAAGAAAGCGAGTCAAACGCCCTAGAGATATCCAGCTTCAAAAGCACATCTTTGGCCTTCCTCTTGTGCAATCTTCGGGCCATTTGCCGGACCAACAGAAAATTGTCATGAATGTTCCTTCCTTTAATGAACGCCGACTGGTTGATATGCACAAGCTCCCCCATCCTCGGCCTTAGTCTAGTTGCCAGCAACTTAGATGTGATCTTGGGCATGCTGTGGACAAGACTAATAGGTCGGAAATCATTGATGCCACAAGCTTCAGGAGATTTAGGGATGAGAGTTATTATCGCCTGGTTTAGGCTCCCAAAACCATTGCCATTGCCCAAAAAGAATCTCTGCAGTGCTGCAATGAGATCTCCTTTAATGATCTCCCATGCCGATTGGAAAAACAATCCAGTAAACCCATCTAGCCCCGGGGCCCGATCCGATGGCATCTCCTTCACCACCTGCCAAATTTCCTCCTCTGAAAAAATCAGCTCCTGATCCATAAGATCCACCGCCTAGATCCCCAAAGCTTCTAGGTCAAGCGAGTGCTCGCGGGCCACGTCTTTCCCCAGAAGCTCTCTATAAGCGTTGAAGAAGGCCCTCTCCTTGCCCTGTTGATCAGCAATGACCTGATCGTCAACGTGAAGAGCCGGGATGAAGTTCTTCATCCTCCGTCCGTTGGCCACCAGGTGGAAAAGCTGTGAGTTTGCGTCCCCCTCCTGAAGCCAAGTGATCCTCGATCGTTGCCGCGCAATCGTTCTCTCCAGCGACGCCAAGCCCAACACAATATGCTTCAGTTTTCTCCTCAGCCGACGCTCTTCCTCTGATAACAGCCTGATTTCTTGTGCACAGTGAAACCTCAAGATAACTAGATTTGCGACTGCTATATGAAGCTTGATGTTGCCCACTCTTTTCTGTCCCCAGACGTCCAGAGCTCTCGCCGTGTTCCTAAGCAGTACATCCAGCCTGTGGAACGGGTCCAAGATGTCAATATCACAGACCCACGCTTCCTTAACCACATCCAGGAAACCATCTAGCTTCGTCCAGAATTTCTCAAACCTGAACCTCCTCTTATAATGCATTCGTTCCTCCATTGCCAGATATAGCGGACAGTGATCCGAAGTCGAGGTGGATAGGGCTTGCATTAAGCACTCCGGGTGATCCAATTCCCAATCAATTGACACAAATGCTCTGTCGATTTTGGTAAGGGTAGGCACCTCGCGCTCACTACACCAGGTGAATCTGCGGCCATGTAGAAAAAGCTCCTTGAGCGCATTGTCATCCACGAAACGTTTGAACCTACTCATCATCCCGCGGTCAAGGCGTGCATTGCTCTTATCTTGGGCATAGAGAATCATATTGAAGTCACCAATGACAATCCAGGGCCCCGGACAGAGATGTCTTCTAGCAGTGAGCTCCTCCAAGAAGATGATTTTATCCGCGTCCTCCTATGGCCCATACACCACCGTCAGCCACCAAGCCGGCCCTTCTACCGGTGTAACATAACCCGTGATGAAGTTAGTGTCGTTGACAAAATTTGTCAACTGCACCTTAGTAGAGTCCCACGCCACAAAAATACCACCACGGGTGGCAGAGGCCGGAAGATAAAAGAAACCATCATACGCCGGGCCAAGGCATTGCATTATTACAAACTGGTCAACCACCTCCAACTTAGTCTCTAAGATACACATGATGGCAGTGTGAATCGAAGCTACAAACTCCCTAAGTGCTTTCCGTTTCGCAGGACTATTTAGTCCCCTAATGTTCCAGCACACCATCTCCATTGCGTTGTACGACATAGGAAAGAAGAGCCTCCCATGTCAGTAACCACCAGCGCCTCTATGCTCTCGCCATCGCGTCGCACTCCACTTCACCTCCCATATTGAAAGGAATAGCCTTGCCAAAGATGGCCGCAATTGCCCTGAGCTGCGACTCCTGTAGAGGCGAGTCAAACACCTGTCTCAATTGCCCGAGCGCATCCTCAGAGACAGCAACATCCTCACAATCAAAGCCCAGGGTCTTCAACAGAACCGTCTTCGCCGCCGAGGCTTTAGTCTTGCGCGGGCCTCCCACCCCCAGTGATCTAGTGGTACGCCAGGGTGTGAATGGGTCCTGGCCAGGTTTTACTCCCCTGAGTCCCTCAAACTCCTTGAGAAGTGGAGGTGCTAATTTCTTGAGCAGCCCAGCGCAAAAAGTCTCGATGTTATTCACCGCCAGTTCCTCCTTGTGGGACAAACGTGCCTCCGTAGCATCCAACTCCAGCCCAATGTTCCGGCCACCCGGCTCCGAGCTAATCAGCGCCAAATCATCACATGCAGCGTACGTAGTCACGTCGCCAACAATGCCCACCCTCCCCACGTCTGGCTGCATGGCCCCAGGAATCGAGGTGGGGGCAACCTCGGCTTCACTCATTGGCTGTCCTCCTGCCGTACCATGCAAAAGATCCGCAACCGGGGCCCAACCATTGGACTAGTCGTGACCCACCACCGAATTCTGATGGGCAGGGATCAACTGTGGCGCCAGCTCCTGTGCCACCATCAGTGATGGGGGATCTCGCGGGGAATCCTGCCGCACCGGATCCAGGTTGGTTGGTGGCACATCGCCCTGTCCCGCCTCGGCATCCATCCGCGTGGGCTCCACCAGATCAACCTCGACTGTCACCGCGTCCACCTGCTGTACCTCCTTCTCCGGTGCCGTCTGATTGGTGGCCCTGACCTGACCTGCCACCTCAGAACCCAGCACCAAAGCGCCCTGCTCCTGTACCACTGCACGACCCTGATCCGTTGCAAAAGCCGGTTTGTCTGGCGCCTCGAACGTCTCGCCACCCTTTGCCAATGGATCCGATGCAGCCAGCTCACCAGATGTCTCCCTCCTGGTGGCTAGCACACACTGATGGGGCCCCGCCACATTTGAATTCCTCCGGATCCCCTCGATCATGGTCGTAAAGCAACCACCCTGGGCCACCAGACCTGAGCGCTGTCCTGTGCCCATGTGCGGAAGCCTCCAATCGGAGGGTCCCACCCTTCCTTCCAGAACGGCCCGGTAGGATCTGCCTGTCCCTCCACCGGCGCCGCTGTTCGCCGGACTAGGCGGCCCGCGACAAGAGCCTTTGGCATCCCTCACACCGCGCGACCAAGGCTGAATCACCCAATCATCGCCGAACTGCGAGCCGCGAGAACTGTCAGGCAAACCACTCTGACCGCTCCCATCATCAGACCCCGACCGGCCTCTCCACAGCTCCGGCGGCGAGAAGTCCCGCACCCGCCCAATATGCACCAGAGCGGGATACTCCAGGAGCTGGCGGAACGCAGGTGCCCGCGCCGCCGGGTCATGCGTCGCCCCCACCGGCTCCGGCACCCAGAGTCCACGAAAAACCGGCACCTCGTCACGGTCTACGCACCAAGCTCGCAGCTTGAAGAGCGACAGATCCTCCCTGCTCGCCGTCTCCGGTGCCAGACTCTCAATCAAACACGCGCTGCCCAGGATCACTGCCGCCGTGCTCTGCGACCACGCATGAGATGGTACTCCTTCAATCATCACGTCAACCTAAATCCTCATCAACCGAGAAGTAGCCTGCGCCTGCCTGAGCCAGGGCTTGATGAACAACTTGAATCCCTGGTGCTCGATCGACGGGACAGCTAACGCCAAGTTCCTGAACTGGTGCGCCGCGAAGACAACAAGGAAATCCTCCGGGTGGAATTTGTGAACAGAAAACCGGAACCTTGGGATGCCCAATTGAGCTGCAATCGCCTCCGCCGCATCCTCACATGACACCGGCGGCCGCGCCCCTCCCACGTACATCACCACCGCGAGCTGCAGCCTGCGCTCGAGATCGTTCATGCCTTCCGACCTCTGCAGCACGTAGATTTCCGAGGATGCCGGCGGAGGCGCCGCCCCCCAGGCCATAGTGGCAAGATTGGGCGCAACTAGCGAGAGCGACACCGTCGGTGCGCTCTGCCTAGGCTCCAACAATCTCTGCCGCAGAGCTGGAGGCTGACGCGGTGCCGACTCCCTCCTCGCGACCCTGGCAATGATAATGCGCCGGAACTCATCCGCAGAGATGGGGCTGCGCGGCTCCAGACACTGGGAGGAGACGTGGCCGGCGCCACCACAGCGGATGCAGAGCGGGGGATTGCTGCAGTCTTGACGCCGACGACCCTCCTCAAAACACCTGAAGCAGAGCCCATGAAGGTCCGGCGGGATGAACCGCAACTCCGAAGACAGCGGCGAGCCAGATCTGCGCGGAGCACGAGCCTCCTGCTGGCGCCGGAGTGTGCGACGACGACGCCACATGGCCTTGCGCGAAGGGCCAGGACGGCGCCATCCCATGTCCGGCTCCGGCACCGCCGGCGCAGCCCGCCCAGCCGGGCCTCGAGCCGCTGACGATGAACCCGCCGAATCCAGGGATGCCGAGATCCCTAGTCCAGACACCACCGGCCTGCCCATGGGATACGCCGAAGAAACCGAAGGAGGGCTTCGCGAACCTGACGCCATGCGCCCGTGGGGAGAGGTGGACACCGGAGCCGGAGCGGTTACCGGCGGGAGAGGTAGGCGGCGGCGCCGGAGCGGGGCCGCCGAGCGGGAGCGGGAGCGGGAGCCAAATTATCGGCAGATCCTCTACCCACTTTATTCCATAATGTTTAATCACGAAATGATTTAAATTTGATCTTAAATTTAACCAACGAGTTTCAATGGTACAATATTTGCTCCCACCGCAGTCGTTGGTTAAATTTATGGCCAAATTTAAATCTTGAAAAGCGCGGAATGGAGTGAATATTTTATTTGAGGTCGTTAGGTCTTTGTCGACTGAGGTTTAATCAAGTCTCAGTCAAGTGACATACCATGTGAGGGGAAAAGAAAATTCAAAAAAATATTATACATATCTCAATATATGATCTCACTAATATAGCATCGACTGAGACATAACCAGATATCAATCGACTGATATTTAGCAAGACTGTATTTTAATTGCAAAAGTGAAAATGACCCGTAATTTTTTATTTTTTTTTGCAAAAAGTGAATATATCTCTCCAACGAAATTGTGCCAAGTACCCCAACACAACCGGAGAAATGCTTGCCCAAAGGAGAGTCATCACAACTGTGCTATGTGTGTTGGGAAAATCCCAAGAGGCGGCACAGAAGATCCGACCAAGCAACTCATTTGCTTAGCTCCCCTTGCAAAAAATAAAATAAAATAAAATTATTTGCTTACCTCATTCAGAATCAGTTCGATGATTCCATCGCATACCATCAGCAGACAAGGCCTCGTAGTAGACCAGCAGCGTATACAAGCAAAATTGCCTAGTACGAAATGAGCTTATAGCATGTACAGCTGGACCAGACGCCCCAAATTCGACCCCTAAACACCCGCAGACAAGGTGTCACGCCTAATATGCGACCCTATCCAAAAGGAACTCGAAGGTCCCACCAAGGATAGACCCGCATATTGAAACGCTTTTGCAAGATGGATATTATTACATCAACATTACATAATAGATGGGGATACATATATAAGGCACAAATGCCACAAGAATACATCAACATCATATACAAGATCAACATCCGACTACGGATGAAACATAAATAGAAACTCAAACAATATCCACCCTGCTAGCCCAGGCTGCCGACCTGGAACCTATCCCCTGATCGAAGAAGAAGCAGAAGAAGAACTCCAAAACAAGCAACATCGCTCTCGCGTCATGATCATCGCAAACCTGTACCTGCAACTGTTGGTGTAGTAATCTGTGAGCCACGAGGACTCAGCAATCCCATTACCATGGGTATCAAGACTAGCAAAGCTTAATGGGTAAGGAAGAGGAAAGGTGGTAAGGTTGTAGCAGCGGCTAAGCATATATGGTGGCTAACATACGCAAACAAGAGCGAGAAGAGAAACAAAGGAACGGTCGCCAACTAGTAATGATCAAGAAGTGATCCTGAACTCCTACTTACGCCAGACATAACCCATAAACCGTGTTCTCCTCTCGATCAACCCCGAAAAGAGACACTCACGGTTACGCACACGGTTGGTGTATTTTAGAAGAGTTTGCTTCAAGTTTACTACAACCGGATATTAACAAATTCCCATCTGCCACATAACCGCAGCACGGCTCTCGAAAGTTTATACCTGCAGGGTGTCCCAACTTAGCCCATGATAAGCTCTCGCGATCAACGAAGGATATTCCTTCTCCCCGGGAAGACCCGATCAGTCTCGGAATCCCGGCTACAAGACATTTCGACAGCAATAAAACAAGACCAGCAAGACCTCCCGGCGTGCGACACACCTCGATAGTAGCCGCACAGATCACGCCTCGTGCCACGACCGGATGAGCAGTCCGTACAACTAAAACCAGCCCTCAAGTTTCCCCGAGGTGGCGCTGCAAAGGGCTCTAGTTTGGACCAACACTTAGACAAGCATTGGCCCGGGGGGGCTGAATAAAGATGACCCTTGGGTTAATTACTCCCAAGGGAAATGTAGATGGTGGTGAGGCAAATGGTAAAACCAATGTTGGGCCTTGCTGGAGGAGTCTTATTCAAAGCGAACTGTCGAGGGGGTCCCATAAATCACCCGACCGCGTTAGGGACGCAAAATCCGGGAACATAATACCGATATGACGGAAACTAGGGCGGCAAGAGTGGAACAAAACACCAGGCATAAGGCCGAGCCTTCCACCCATTACCAAGTATATAGATGCATTAATAATATAAGAGATATTGTGATATCCCAACCAAAATCCTGTCCACCATGGAGAAATCTTCAACTTCACCTGCAACTAGCAACGCTATAAGAGGGGCTGAGCAAAAGCGGTAACATGGCCAAACAACGGTTTGCTAGGAAGGGTGACAAAGGTTAGAGTTTCATGGCAATTTGGGAGGCTTGAGCAGCAAGTGATAGGTAACGCAGCATAGCGATAGAACGAAGCAACTAGCATAGCAATGATAGTAGTGAGATCCAGGGTAGCTGTCATCTTGCCTGAAATCCCGCTAGGAAGAAGAACGAGTACATGAAGAAGACGAACGGATGAAGCCGAACCAAGCGTAGACGAACGAATCCTCACGATCGCAACGAAACGGGAACTATCGAGAAGAAGCACACAACAAAGTAAACACACCACACATGAACAAGGCATGATGCACAAACAAGCATGATGCATGACAAGACTACATGAAGCTACTCATGGCAAGGGATGATGCATACAAGAGCAACACAACAAGACAAGTTTAAATGAGGCCGGGAACAACATATAACAATTCCGGTAAGTCCTCATATGCAAATTTCGAAATTGGTCCAGAACTGAATAAACCTTATGTTCAAGTTGTTAAACAGCAAGTTAAGATGCACCACGATAATCTACACGAAATTCTAGTCAAGTTATATATAAAGTTCATTAGATTTGGAGCTACGGCCTAGAAGATATGAGCAAAACAAGTTAAACATGGCATTGATGCAAAATGCATACAAACATCAAGCAAACACCTCAAAACAAGGATGCAACATGATAATATGAAACTACATGCAAAATCAAGCAAGTTTCATATAGAGCACACTCAAAACGGAGCAACGGTTCAACACATACACTCTATACAAGTTATAGCAACAATCTGTCCAAAACAGCAGCTAGGCATATTGCAAGCATCAAAACAACAAGCTACAACATCTCAACATAATAACAAAAGGCATGGGCATGAAGTACCGGTAAAGCATGACAAAACATGAACACTGAGCTATCTCCAGAAATCACTAGAACATGCTCAAACACACATGGCAAGATTGCAAATAATAACAGTTTCAGACTTTAGCAGAAATAACATCAGGTTGCAATGTTTATAGCTATCAAACAACATGCTACAGGAACTTATCATGGCAAACAAAGGCATGGGATGAATCTACTAATTGCATAGAACAAAAGTCCTTTACTGACCATGAGCCAAAAGGGCACAGAAAATATGATGGCACTCATGTAAACATGGTAAGTTATATGACAGATTCATACATGGCAGGAACAACAATAAGTAGGCATGTTGGTGAGCTTGAACCACTCACCACAGAGCAATAAATGGCATGGCAAGGCAACCAACAGTAAGAAGACATATTTATGAAGCTAAGCATGGCAATAACAAGTTCATAAAGTGCATGGATCACTAACAACAACCTTGGCAAAATTGAATAACATGTAAACAATCTGCCAGGAAACATTTTATAGCAAAAGTAGAGCTCGATTGACTCAAGCTAGGGCACTCCATAATTGCAAACAAGGGCATGGATGGATAGAGAATAACCATATGTTCAAAACATCCTTACTGAAGTATCTCAAAATAAGCATGGATCTCTCTGTAGCATCAAGTTTACATGGCATAAAAAATATCAACAGAACAGGGGCTGAAATCAGCAACATCATGAAGCCTAGTTTGCATGCTTGTGCTAGTCACCACAGAGATCACAAAAATACATGGCATACACCCCTGTAAAGATGGCATGGCATATTACAAAACACATGTAGGACTCAAGTTCATAGGGTGCACACATCAACCATGGCAAAAATGACAAAAGTGCATGTTCTGATAAGAATCTGAAACTAACATCACATAGCCCTCTTCTAACAGCATTTCGGGCATCAAGATGAACTCAAATGAAAATGACGCAATGAGATGAAATGATGTACTCGTCGAGGCGAACAATTTGACATATTACACGCATGAAACGGAGCAATATGCAGAGAGTTATGATGTGATGAACATGCAACAAAATTAATGCCAGAAAAGGACTTGGGGATTTCGGGGGAGAGGAAAGTCAACCTCTCACGGATTCCGAGGCAGGGCCGGATCTCGCCGGAAAAGGACGTGATGGTGGCCGGAGTTGTGGGAGATGGGCGGATCCGGGCCGGATCCGTCCGGTCTCGGCGGCGGAGGGCGGCGCGCCGATGGGGAGAGGCGGGCGCGGGCGGGCCGAGCAGAGGCGGAGGCGAGGCGAGGCGGCTGGCGAAGCCCGGCGAGCTCGCCGGCCGGAGGCGGGCCGGGGAGGGGCGCGGCGCCGGTCGGGACGCTGGCGGGCGGAGAGCCGCGCTCGGCAGCGAGGGAGCGGCGGCCGGCCGGGCGGACGGGCGCGCGCCGGCGGCGGCAAGGGCCTCAAGGGTTATATCTGGCTGCTGGGCCTCGGGCGGCGGAGACGGCGGCGGCGGGCGACGTGGCGGCTGGCAATTGGCGGAGGGCGGCGGAGCGGACGCGTCCGGGCGGGGTCGGACGTGTCCGGCGCGGAGAGGGAGGAGATCTAGGGTTTCATCTGCGGGATTCATCCGCGAATTTCGGGGGGAGGGGCTTATTTATAGGTAGAGGGAGCTAGGAGAGTCCAAATGGAGCACGGTTTTCGGCCACGCGATCGTGATCGAACGACCGAGAGCATGGAGGGGGTTACGATGGGTTTTGGGCCACTTTGAAGGGGGTGTTGGGCTGCAACACAAAAGAGGCTTTTGCGGTTACCCGGTTAACCGTTGGAGTATCAAACGACCTCCAAATGGCACGAAACTTGACAGGCGGTCTCAGGCGGTCTACCGGTGCTATACCAAGGCCGCTTGGCAAACCTCGGGCCATTCCGAGAACGTTTAACACCCACACACGAAAAGAGGTAAAAGGGGGTTCCGGGAGACATAGGAGTGCCGGATTGCAAAACGGACAACGGGGAAAAGGCTCGGATGCATGAGACGAACACGTATGCAAAATGAAATGCACATGATGACATGGTATGAAATGCATATGATGACATGGCAAAATGCAACACGCAAGCACATGACATGGCAACGACAGCGAATAACTGACAAACACCTGGCGAATCGAATCCGGGGCGTTACACAAGGCCTCGAAATGACTATGTATGTATTTCACTTTAATTTAATTACATTAGTGGCTTGATTTTGAAATTGATTTGGCGATGGGGTTTCAAATGATTTTTGCACCAATGGTTGCGTCCCAACAACGACTACATACACATAATATTAAAAACGACTATGTAGGCATTCCTCTTTAATTTATTGCATTTATGATTTGATTTTTAAATTGATTCAACGCTTGGCTTCTAAATTATTTGACAGTAATGACTGCGTCCCAACAACGACTACCTACACATTTCCGTTTAGGCCTCCTTTGGTTTGGAGGAATTATGTAGGATCTTCAGAGGATACGATCTCTATATATATAAAAAAGCGTTTAGAGCCCTTTGGTGTGTAGGAATATAATTCTATTCCTATGAAGGAATTCTTCACATTTCATAGAAAAATAAACATTACCTTGGACTTAATGATTTTCTTTTTATGATGTGAACCGAAGAACGTCTACTTTCCTATTCCTATTCATAAGATTTGAGATACATATCATCTCATTTTCTGTGAGTTTTTAATTCCTATGATTTTCTTATCTTATAAACCAAAGAAAGCCTTTCCGCAAAAAAAAACCCCAAAGAAAGCCTAATACAGTAGTAAAAAATTATGGAGAGGAGACACACTGGGAATCAATTTTTGTTGCTGCTCAAACCACCTTTTATTCATAAATATGTAGCCCCAAGGAGTGGGGTGTTACTACAGATGGCTCCAAGAGATGTGAGCGCGAGTAACTACGGAGAACCCCAAGAACTGGGGTGCGAGCGCGACAAATCGACCTAGGGGCTAGCAACCAGCAGGCCCAGCCGGAAAGCCAAAAAGCTCCGGTGGCCATCGGTGTAGATCATGCCGTACATGAACGGCGACTCGCCTTGGATGGGAATCATCTTGCTACGGCAGTCGTCGAGGCGCATGATGGCGTCCGAGTACACTGCCTCGAATGTCTTGAGGTCGCAGTCGGAGTTGTCCTCCAGCAATGTCTTGATCTCCTTGAAGCGAATCTGCGCATGGTAGTAGCACTGTGTGCAGAATAACATAGCCTCCTTCATGCGGCCGGATCCCGACCGCAGCATCTTCTTGATTGCCACGCCAGTGGCCGCGTAGGACTCGAGGACTGCGTCGGCGGCGGTGAGCGCGTGGCTGCGCACGTCACCCCTATCCGGTGAACCCGCAAGCATCTGGACGCAGATGTCGTACAGGAGCTTGCCGGTGCTCGCCTGACGGCAGGCCGCGGTGGACGTCGCTCGGACGTCCTTGCACTTGCCGGCCTCGGCCCCGGCGACGAACAGGAAGAGCAGGGTCAGAGACAAGGCACCGGTCTTGTCCATGGGGAATCTTGGAAGTACTGGTGCAACTGGGAAGGGTACTGTGTATGTACTACTACGGGCAGGACGAGGTGAACTGTGTAGGGTGCTGTATATAAAGACGGCAAAGGCTTGCATCTACCGTCCGTCTTTCATCCAACGACATGGTGTCCTGCTGCTGCTGACTAAGGATGACAATTTCCTTTTCTATTTTTTACATTAATGGCTGATTACCAACAATGACTATGTACGCATTCTCTTTAACAATAGTGATTTAATAGTAGAGTAATGTCTGTGTCCCAACAACGACTACGTACACGTTTCCCTTTAATTTAGCTGCATTAATAGCTTGATTTTCAAATTATTTTTGCATTAATGACTACGTCCCAAGAACAACTATGTGCACATTCCCTATAATAGTACAGATTCATGATTGCGTCCCAAAAACGGCTACATACATATTTTTCTTCAATTTAATTGCATTAATGGCTTGATTTTCAAATTGATTTAATGCTTGGTTTCATTTTTTGCATTAATGACTGCATCGCAACATATTTCGCTTTAAGTTAGTTACATTAATGGGTTGATTTTCAAACTAATTTAGCGCTTGATTTTCAAATTATTTTTGCATTAATGGTTGGGTCCCAAGGACGACTACATATGTATCTCTACTCTTAATGGAGCAGTTGGTAGTCTCCGCCGGTCAAATTTTCGTCCCACCTCTACTGGTTTTTTTTCGTCCTAAAAAAATCTACGAAATTTCGTAGGTTAACCAGGGACGACTCCCACCTCCAAGATTTTTTTTGTCCCACCTCCCATGGTTTTTTTGGTACCTCGTCCCACCTCACACTGAGCCGTCGCGAACCGCAAAAACCGCCTACCTTAGCCAAATCAACGGATCTCTCCCATTAATGTAATTTGCTTTAGCAAACAAATAATAGATTCTTTCCTACCTTAGCCAAATCAACGGATCTCTCTCATTAATGCAATTTGCTTTAGGAAACAAATAATAGATTTTCAGGAAACAAATAATCTCTAATCTCTAATCTCTAATCTCTAATCTCTAATAATAATAATAATAATAATAATAATAATAATAATAATAATAATAATAATAATAATAATAATAATAATAATCTCTACTCCTAATCACCATATCTACTCACGTTAATTTTTTTTACCCTCACAATAAAAGTTTCCTAACCTTTCCAAAGTTTCCTAACTAGACACATTATAAACGGGCAGGAACTGATAGCACGTCCTTGCACTTGCCGGCCTCGGCCCCGGCGACGAACAGGAAGAGCAGGATCAGAGACAAGGCACCGGTCTTGTCCATGGGGAATCTTGGAAGTACTGGTGCAACTGGGAAGGGTACTGTGTATGTATTACCACGGGCAGGACGAGGTGAACTGTGTAGGGTGCTGTATATAAAGACGGCAAAGACTTGCATCTACCGTCCGTCTTTCATCCAACGACATGGTGTCCTGCTGCTGACTAAGGATGACAATTTCCTTTTCTTTTTTTTACATTAATGGCTGATTACCAACAATGACTATGTACGCATTCTCTTTAACAATAGTGATTTAATAGTAGAGTAATGTCTGCGTCCCAACAACGACTACGTACACATTTCCCTTTAATTTAGCTGCATTAATAGCTTGATTTTCAAATTATTTTTGCATTAATGACTACGTCCCAAGAACAACTATGTGCACATTCCCTATAATAGTACAGATTCATGATTGCGTCCCAAAAACGGCTACATACATATTTTTCTTCAATTTAATTGCATTAATGGCTTGATTTTCAAATTGATTTAATGCTTGGTTTCATTTTTTTGCATTAATGACTGCATCGCAACATATTTCGCTTTAAGTTAGTTACATTAATGGGTTGATTTTCAAACTAATTTAGCGCTTGATTTTCAAATTATTTTTGCATTAATGGTTGGGTCCCAAGGACGACTACATATGTATCTCTACTCTTAATGGAGCAGTTGGTAGTCTCCGCCGGTCAAATTTTCGTCCCACCTCTACTGGTTTTTTTTCGTCCTAAAAAAATCTACGAAATTTCGTAGGTTAACCAGGGACAACTCCCACCTCCAAGGTTTTTTTTGTCCCACCTCCCATGGTTTTTTTGGTACCTCGTCCCACCTCACACTGAGCCGTCGCGAACCGCAAAAACCGCCTACCTTAGCCAAATCAACGGATCTCTCCCATTAATGCAATTTGCTTTAGCAAACAAATAATAGATTCTTTCCTACCTTAGCCAAATCAACGGATCTCTCCCAATAATGCAATTTGCTTTAGCAAACAAATAATAGATTCTTTCCTACCTTAGCCAAATCAACGGATCTCTCCCATTAATGTAATTTGCTTTAGCAAACAAATAATAGATTCTTTCCTACCTTAGCCAAATCAACGGATCTCTCTCATTAATGCAATTTTCTTTAGGAAACAAATAATAGATTTTCAGGAAACAAATAATCTCTAATCTCTAATCTCTAATCTCTAATCTCTAATCTCTAATAATAATAATAATAATAATAATAATAATAATAATAATCTCTACTCCTAATCACCATATCTACTCACGTTAATTTTTTACCCTCACAATAAAAAGTTTCCTAACCTTTCCAAAGTTTCCTAACTAGACACATTATAAACGGGCAGGAACTGATAGCACGTCCTTGCACTTGCCGGCCTCGGCCCCGGCGACGAACAGGAAGAGCAGGATCAGAGACAAGGCACCGGTCTTGTCCATGGGGAATCTTGGAAGTACTGGTGCAACTGGGAAGGGTACTGTGTATGTATTACCACGGGCAGGACGAGGTGAACTGTGTAGGGTGCTGTATATAAAGACGGCAAAGACTTGCATCTACCGTCCGTCTTTCATCCAATGACATGGTGTCCTGCTGCTGACTAAGGATGACAATTTCCTTTTCTTTTTTTTACATTAATGGCTGATTACCAACAATGACTATGTACGCATTCTCTTTAACAGTAGTGATTTAATAGTAGAGTAATGTCTGCGTCCCAACAACGACTACGTACACGTTTCCCTTTAATTTAACTGCATTAAATAGCTTGATTTTCAAATTGATTCAATGCTTGATTTTCAATTTATTTTCGCATTAATGACTGCGTCCCAAGAACAACTATGTACACATTCCCCTATAATAGTACAGATTCATGATTGCGTCCCAACAACGGCTACATACATATTTTTCTTCAATTTAATTGCATTAATGGCTTGATTTTCAAATTGATTTAATGCTTGGTTTCATTTTTTGCATTAATGACTGCATCGCAACAACGATTACATACATATTTCGCTTTAAGTTAGTTATATTAATGGGTTGATTGGCCGAAAGAATTAAAACTATCAATACAATAGATGAAGATAGTAGCGGCAGCTCAGGTGACCCTAGCTGAAAAGAAAGCGTCGACCAACCAGGAGGTGACTTGTCTCACCCAGCACTGAAAAGGCACCCTGTTGATTGGCCGAAAATGCTAGATCAACGGGCTCGTTATGGAGTATTACGGGCCATTGCCTTAATTCTCTTCACCACCCCTCTGATTTTCAGATGGGCGGGGCCCATCTCATCTCTTTAAACCAATCACAATGTGCCAAATCTCAACCACTCTGTAAAACCACTGTAAAAATCCGCGACTGTAGCATTGCTCGTTGATTGGCTATGGTGCGCGGTGAGATCACTTGGTTTCGTAACCGGATAGCGGAAGAGAGGCGTATGAACGTAAGCCGGGGGTTCGGAAATATACAAACCGCATACATGTGCACATAGGATAACAGACGGAGACCAAAATACACACATACGAATGTTACATGGCTCCAAGCAAGAAAATTGAGAGTTACCTGTATTTTTTCTGTTCTTTCAAAAGGTGGAACTATTGCCTGCACAACTCTTCAGGCCATTTTTGGGCATGTACTTGTTTACCCTTGAATTGGTTGTTGAGACTTGCATGCTCTGGTGATGCAATGATCAAGCATGCTCTGTTTTCGTGTAGCCTCGGAGTTATACATGCTCAGTTGTTGTGAAAGAGAGCAGTCCATCCATTTCCATGTCTGTCTATCTACATGTGCCAGACTTGAAACTTGTTTTGCTCGGCTGTTATGTGCCCCTGGGCTGAACTATGTATACGGCGTCCCGAGGTTTCTGATCTGGCCGTGGCGGGCTCGGCCGATCTGGCCCGTTAGCTTCGGCCGGCGGTGAGGTTGGTGGTCGTGCGTGGTGATGGCGCCGCCGCCGCACAAGAGGTGCTTGGGCCAGTGGGTTTGCATGCCGGCGGCGCTGGGTTCCCCCATCCTCGTCCGGCAGCGTGAGGGTGCGGAGGTAGGGTTGCTCCGGACGAAAGCCGACGGCGCGGTGTCTGCGGATGTCGTTCTCCTCCTGGGGGCCATTGTGGAGCTCTCCGACCTCCTCCGCTCTCGGGTCACTTTCTTCGGGTGAAAGCCTAGGACCTGCGGTGCAGGACCAGGCGATGGTGTGATACGTCGCTTCCCCTCCTGAGGGCGTCGTCTAGAAGATCGTGATTCCCTGCATGCGTTCCCGGAGCTGGACTTGCACGACATCGCGGCAGGTGGCCGGCAATGCGCCCAGAGGTGGAGCGGTGTTTCCTCCTCCGCATCGAAGACGGCGGATCTCGGCGGCATGGCGCAGCTGAGACTCGGCGCGCGATGCGTGCAGATGGACTCGCGCAGGAGGAGGTGGCTGTCTGGCGTCATGGTGGCGTCGATGGAAGAGTGGCCTGACAAGGTATAAGCCTCAATATCTGCCCTGAAGACAGACCTGTGTAAGATGGCGGCAACAACACATGTGAGTGCGTCAGACCGGTTTGTGCCCCCGACCCGGTATGTGGCTCGGCTGGGGCTTCCGGCTTTTGATGATAGGTTTAGGTGAGTGGTCTGGGTATTTGGCCCAGCTAGCATCCCTTCATCATATGGATAGGAGTAGTGGCATATGTTGCCAAGATGGGGGATTCAGGCATATTGTTGTAATACTTCCTTCGTCCCAAAATAAGTGTCTCAAGCTTAGTACAATTTTATATTAAAGTCAGTACAAAGTTAAGACAGTTATTTTGGGACGGAGGGAGTACTTTGTAAGGTCCTTGAGAATAATCAATAAAGTGGCCGCATGTATCTCCCAGATGCAGAGGCCGGGGGTCATCCTCTTTTTCTAGAAAAAAATGGTTGTACTGAATCGAGCAGAGGAAGACAGAATCCCAAATGAAAGAAAAACAACAAAACACTTGAGATTATTGGTTACAATCCAGAATTATTACACGATAGTAATACTACAAGATAAAGAGTATACAAGAGATGACAAATCTATGCGCTAGCTGCTGCACGCGGCGCGCCCACCACCACGGCTTGGATCCGCCGGAGAGGCAGAACAAGTCAACGGACGGGCGCGGGCACGGCCGACGGCGACTCGCGTCTCACCTCACAGGATGGCGCAGGTGGAGGACTCCTGGACGGCGCCGGAGGTGGAGCCGGCGGCCTTGTCGGCGTCGGCGGAGACGCCCGGCCAGTCGCGGCAGGCGCAGTGCTGGCCCTCGGGGATCTGCCGGTGCACGGAGGCGACGTGGCGGCCGCACCCCGCCCACGTGGACTTGCCGCACGTGCCGCACTTCACCTGGTAGCACATGGTCGCGCTCGCTCGGTTGCTCTGTTCTTGGCTCTCTTCGATGGCGATGGATGGATGGATGGATGGGGTCCGTGGGTTGAAGACGACTCGCTGGCTGCGAGCGCTACTTATGGACGGGCGGACGCTCGGCGCAGCGGCTTGCGCCTCTTGCTTTGGCCCGCTGTTCGGTTTAATTTAGTTCTCCATTCCTCCTACGTCTGCACAAGAATTGACTCTCTTTTTTGGCGAAGAAGCAGAAGAATTGAAATGATCAAGGCATCGGCGTGGTGGGCTGGCCTATGCTATGCTAAGGCGTCTATTAGATGTTTATTTACGTGGTTTATATATTGTAACTATTGTATTCAGAGATAACAAGGGACAGGAAGGCGAAGACGCCATCACAACTGTGCTCCGTGTTTGGGAAACTCCATGTGGCAGCACAGAAGATCCGATCAAGCAACTCATTAATTAGGGCATGTACAATAGTTGATAAGGCGGTCTTATCTTAAGCCTTTCATATCATTTAGAGATGAAAAAACGTGTCTATCATGCGTTATTTCTTAATCTTATCTTCAATAACTAGCTCTTCATAAAAATATGGTGAGACATATTGCGCTAAGGGATCATCTCTTAATGAGAGAAGACAAGCTTTTTCTTATAATTTCTCTATCTTTCACCTCATCATTTATCCTATGCGGCACTTTTAAGATAGCACCATTGACATGCCCTTACCTCGTTCGGATTCAGTTCCGTCACACGCCATCAGCAGACCCAACATAATTGCACACCAAATTTGTTTTTTGTCTTTCTCAAAAGGGATCAAACCTATTATAAAAATTCGTCAGAAATACGAAGCACCACAAACATAACAAAAGTCACATCGAGATTTCAAGACCACCAAACAACCATAACTGTCGTCAGAACGAGCTGCCGATGCGTCACTGTCACCGCTCCCCTACCAGAGCTAGGCTTGACATTGTCGTTGATAGCCGAAAAGTCTTCGTACACGTGGCCCTAAGTAACAGCGCCCTGGAGGCGCAGTTGTCGCCGTTGAACCCTTTGCATAGATCTGAAGCACCTGACACCAAATCACGTCACATGAAGAGAAATCCTAACCTCACCACCCAAAGAAGACGATTGAACTCTATGGCGGAGCTTCGCCGACTACATCCAAACAGACGAACTCGAGGAGGGCCGAGATCTAAAAGACAAACTCAAAGAAGAAGCGTCGTCATTCGCCCGAGCGACGCGCCTGCGAGGATTAAAAACCCTGACCCAAACTACTAACTGGAGCAGAGGCATCAGGATTTTCCTCCCCGCTACCGGCCGCCGGAGCGGCGGACAGAGGGGAGGTGAGTCCACCGGCTTGTCGATAAAGTGTGAAAGGGAAAGTTTACCCTAGCCATCCAGGGATAAGGGAAGAAACCAAAAGAAGTCTCGTAAGTTGCTTTCGTATCACCTTTGTTTTTATTTAGTTCACATATTAGTTTTGTCTCTCACATAATTTTTAAAATTTTGACCAAGTTTATAAAAAAAATTACACCCACAATACTAAATCAATATCATTAGTGATGGATTATGGATAGGCTTAGGCTCATATAAGAAAATAATCCCTTGTTAATCTCTAAGGCCCATGCATGTGTACGGCAAGTGCTGGAAAGTGCGGAAAGTTTAGTATCATACTTCTACAGTAAGAAGAGTGATGCCTCTTTATAAGGGCTGCTCCACCACTTGCTATTGGGAGCTTGGGAATATGAGCTGTACACGAGCGCTCCTACTCCTTCGCCGCCCGCCTCGCCTCGCCACACCACGCCTCGCCTCATCACGAGGCGCGCGCGCCGCGAGTTGCGGGAATGAGCCGAGCCGAATCTTATTTTTCCCGGTCAGGAATGGTTAATTAATCTCGGATTAATTAGAGAGTCGCTTACAGAAGTGCCACTATCCGAGCCGTGGACTCGGTCGTGGGCCTCAGTCCAGGACCATCTACCCGACGGCCTATATAAGAAGGGAAGGCGATGACCAGTGGAGTGAACCCTAACTCAGTTCACTCACTACCTCTCGCACAACCCTAGCCGTCATCTACTGTTCCTCTCACTGTGCTGCTTCCAGCGATCCCATCCCGACGACCGCGTGCACGGTTGGTCAGGTGCCTCCGGAACCCTGTCGTTCGAGATCCTTCCTGGGAGAACGACAATAAGTTTTTTCGGGAGTGTCTCGGCGACTGCTCCCGATCCGTCCCGTCTCTATCCGCCTCTGCTTTCACTACTTCCCCTGCATCGACACCATGGTCGAAGACGCCGTGGCCAAGAAGAAGGCCACAGACGACGCCGAGGCTGCTGCCGCCGCCGCCGCGTTGGCCCGGCCAACTGGAGGGTATGATCTGTTCATCCCTCGTTTACTCGTACATGTGCCCGCCGTATATATGCTGTTCATAGATGTTTCGGTTTTATGTACTGTACATGCTCACATGCTTAGGTATCGGTATGAGATGCATACCGTATTTGCCATGTTTACTGCTTACTCGTGGATTAGATTAGTCGGAAAAGTGCTAATATTTCCAACAATTAGAACTATTATTCAATATATTTTCATGCCATATATATTTTATTATTATGGAAGTTTAGATTATTTTAATACACTTAGTCAAACTTTATAAAGTTTGACTCAGGTCAAAGCAGATATACAGAGTAAACAAAAACAAAGAAAGCACGAAATTAGCTTGCATCATTGATTACCTCAGGCGGGTCGTGGCTTGTGAATTCTCCTTCAGATTCGGTTCCATCGCACCACCGCGTAGACCCGCTGACCTCCAGCGAGAAACGCGTCTCAAATTTCCCCGTCAATTCAGTGGTCTTTCAAATTCCACACAAATGTGGAAAGCATCGAAGCCTGTCAAGCCTCGTGCTTTGACGATGGATCTCTGGAATATGTCAAAGCTCCTCATGCTTTGAATTGACATATCACTTCTTCTTTTTGTGCCGGCGAGATTCATAGTCATTCAAAAAGGACCAACCAAACACCATTTTTCTAACTTTTTTTAGACAAACCTTTTTAAAAAAACGAAGACGCCATCCGGCTAATAAAGCCCCAAGGGCAGCGTAACACACATCAAGTCTTAATACAACACCAAAAGCCACTCCGGCCCAAACCCACGCAGTTCGGATGAAACTTAACGAGCAAGAGGCGGATTACAAGGCTGAGCCCGTACAGAGCGCGCAGGCTC
Source organism: Aegilops longissima (assembly GCA_021605205.1). Taxonomy (NCBI): domain Eukaryota; kingdom Viridiplantae; phylum Streptophyta; class Magnoliopsida; order Poales; family Poaceae; genus Aegilops; species Aegilops longissima. Next base: position 20,710 of record JAHIAM010004080.1, on the reverse strand, counting down.
GTCAAGCAACCAAAAGGGACCACGGCCAGAACCGTAGTCATGACTCCTTAGCCATCGCGTACACTTGCAGCAGACGTTGTTGGGTGGTCTTGATCATCTTAGCATCCTTGCGCCTCCCCAATGGACTCCACTGCTGCAATAGAAGGTTGCATTTGAAGATAATATTAGCCGGGTGAGTTGGAAAGCACCCCTCTATAGTGAATTTATTTCTAGTTAGCCACATGGACCAGAGTAGTGCCCCTACACAACTCCACATAACTCGACGCGCAGGACCCTGAATCACATCTAGGAGGTGAATGAGCTCTGCCGCCGAGCGCGGGTCCCATTGGACACCAGCCGCGGTCCGAACAGCGCTCCACGCAAACCTCGCAAGAGGGCATCTAAAAAACACATGATTGGCATCCTCTGGGTCCCCGCATAGCGCACACGGGCCGGTGGCCGGACCATTGCGTTTGGCCACGTTCAAAGAAGTGGGGAGTTTATCGCGGAACATTTGCCACATAAAAAGTTTGATCTTCAGAGGCAGCTGCGCTTTCCACAACCCTGCAACCACAAGGTGTGCCGGCCCTCGGCACATCTTGCGACATAAGGAATTAACCGAGAACTTCTCCGAGCTGGTGAGTGCCCAGCTCACCGTGTCAGGCTGGTCCGAGAGGCCCACTGGGTCAATCAACTGCAGCAAGGCCGCGAGGTGAAATTGCTCTTGCCCATTAAGTTCCCGCTTAAAATGAATCGCCGGTGGTGTAGCTACGAGCGCATCAGCCACCATCATCGCGGGATCGACAGCGATTGCGTACAGATCCCGGAATTCAACCCAAAGAGGTTGGGTACCTATCCAAAGATCTGTCCAGAATCGCGCCGACCTACCGTTCCCTATAGAGAATTTCGCCCCCATGGCAAACGCTGGTTTGATCGCCTGTAGATCATTCCAGAAAAGTGAGCCCCTTGCCCTCCCCTCAAAGAAGTTCCCATTAGGTAAATATTTGGCCTTTAGGAGATCAACCCACAGACCAGTGTCCCCCTGGACAATTTTTCAGATCCATTTATACATCATCGTGATATTAAGCCATCTGGAGTTGGTGATCCCAAGGCCCCCCATGTCCTTGGGTCAACACACCCAGGCCCATTTAACCATATGATACTTACGGTTCGGGCTAGTTCCTTCCCAAAAGAACTAGGCGCGAGGTGTGTCAAACTTTGCATGAACCCTTTCTGCGAGTAGAAACAACAGGCCCATGGCAAACATTGACAGAGAAGATAAACTGGAGTTCGTGAGCACTAGCCTAGCCGCTTTAAACGGAAGACAAACCATTTTTCTAACTGACCGAGTGGAAATTGTACGAGAGTACTAGGCTATCTTGATTTGGGCCTTCAACGCGAATCTCGTTATGGGCCGTGGGGATCGAACGGTTCCCTGGCCACCCGCTAAAAACCAAAATCATTACTTGAGAAATGAGAAGTACTCCTTCTAAAGATCATTCCCCTCTTCATAGGTTGCAGCAAGTGACCCGCTGCATATGTGTCACTTATCGTCATCTGGAATTTTTTTTCTTTTTTCTATAGATCCGTTTATTTAAAATATTTTAGTTTTTTAAATTTTGCGTTCAAATCTTATACCGTTTTCACCATTGGATTACTCACGTCGTGATCTTCATGACTAGATCCTATGTTGGTAGGTTTTGATAAAAAAAATCATGAAAAAAACAATGTCTCTCTTGGAAGGAAAAATAAATAGAAAATACGTTTTTTTGGTTTCCGAGAGCGTCTCTCACAGAAGCAAAACTGCACCTCTCGTGAAAGTAAAACCGCGCCTCTAACTAAACAAAAAAAGAAAATGCATTTTTCTTCGTTCTCGAGAGTCACGGCCGTGCCTCTCCCGGAGTAAAATCGTGCCTTTCGTAGAAGCAAAACCTTGCCTCTCAAGAAAAAAAATACTAAATACATTTTTCCGTTTTTGAGAGGCATAGCCGTGCCTCTCGCGGGAGCAAAACCGCGCCTTTCGCAGAAGCAACACTGTGCCTCTCACGGAAGGAAAAAAACAAAAGAAAACACGTTTTCCCCTTTCCGAGAGGCACGGCCGTGCCTCTCGCTAAAGTAAAAACATGCCTTTCTCAGAAGCAAAACCGTGCCTCTCGCGGAAGTAAAAGAAAAACACGTTTTTCCCGTTTTCTGAGAGGCACGACCGTGTCTCTCGTGAAAGCAAAACCATGCCTATCGCAGAAGAAAAAAAACGCATTTTTCTCGCGAAAAAGGAAAAAATAGAAAAAAAATCCGTCCAAAAGCTAAGAAAGACCGGTGAAAAATCAAAAGGGCGAAAACCCGGGGAAAACGTCTAAAAAGGCAAAAACGCGTGCGGAAAAATGAAAGTAAAATCGAAGGAAACGCCCAAAGCGCGACACGTGGCAGCGGCGCGCTCTCAGCCCACCCCCAAGTGATTGTTGGGAGGCTCCTGAAGGAGCGATCGTTAACTAGTTGCTCTCAAGAAAAACCGCAAACCACTATATTCACTATACTTCACTTATTGAGAGTAAAGGGGACCGGCCCAACTATACTGGCATGTTTTTCATTTATTGTTGCTTTATTTCGTGTTTCATTTTATTATTTCCTTTATTATCATTTTTTCTATTATTTTAATTGTATTTCTACTGATTTTCCTCAGTTCTATTTTAATTTTAATTTTACTTATTTTTAGGTGAGTAATACATGCATGCTTTTATAAGATACATGAACACTTTTCTAGATGGATATTTATTTTTTGAGACCTCTAATTATGCTAAACCAAGTTTATAGTTCTTTCGTGAGTGTAAACAAGATGTGTAGCGCATGAAAAATATTTCTTGTGTTGTCAAAATTATACGCATATGAAAATGCATGCTTGTGAAATTATTTTTTGAAAAAATTCTTTATGTACAAACAAATGTTCATATAGCTTGTAAAAGATGTTCATATTTTCAAAAATAATGTTCACATAAATTTAAAAACTGTTAATGTCTGTTTACAAATAAACTAAAGTAAAATTTCCCAAAAGAACAGAGAAAAAAGAAACAAAAAAAAGTGAAAAATAAAAAAAACAAAAAGTAGAAAATGAAAAGGATTGCACTACTAGGCCCGATACATGTGAGCCAGCGCATCCAAATACCTTGCAGTATGTGAGGTATAGGTGGCGCCACTCCCTGTTCGATTGTCAGATGGCCAGATGTGTTTGGGCTCTCGCGGACGAGGAGTTGACTGAGGTTGCCATATCAAACCGCACGGAGGATCCTAAGTTGTGGTTGCACTGGCTCGTGGACACTTTACCGTCGGAGGACCTCTCCAAGGTGCTTGTGACGATGTGGGCGATATGGTAGGCTAGACGACGGGCTATACACGATGATCAGTACCAGAGCCCCATTAAGACGCATTGCTTCATTAACAAATTCCTTACTGATCTTGAGTTGGTCACTATTAAGAGCTCCGAACGAGCCAGCGGCATGCATGCAAGGGAAAAGGATGTGCATGCAAAAAATGAGTTGCAGCTTGCAGTGCAGGAGGACGGGCTTGTACACGATCCCTCGAAGGGCTGGCAGCGTCCAACAGAGCATAATGTAAAAATCAATGTCGATGGGGGCATCTCGCAGGACAGAATGAAAGGAGCGGCAGCTGCCATCTGCCGGAAAAAAATGGACTTTATTTGGGAGCCTCGGTCGTGGTGTTTGAAGGCTTGATTGACCCGCCATCATTGGAAGCTCGTGCGTGTAGCAAAGCTCTGGCATTAGTTATGGACTTGCATGTGGATTCAGTTTGCGTTGCTTCGGATTGCAGTGAAGTGGTGGCCAATATTGAAGCAGGCGTTCCGTGTCACTATGTCACTATCTTGAGGGAGATCACAGCCCAGCGGACCTTATTCCGAGACCTGAAGTTTATCCATAAGAAGCGTCAACATAATGGCGAGGCACACACACTTGCCAAAGCTAGTTCTTCCCTTTCTCTTGGACGCCATGTGTGGCTGTTATCCTTGCCCGATGTAATCTGTACCACCATGAACATTGATCATTAATAAAGGGTGCAGTTTCCTCAAAAAAATAGGTGGCGCCGAAAAAAACATGCCCATCCCAAAGCGGTTTCGCTGAACTGGGATCATTTTCTATTTTTTTTTTAAAAAACAGTTGAATTTGTTGTTTTTGAATGTGACCTAAGAAACCATAGTCCATCTTTCCGGGCATCTATCATGTGATCTTACCGTCTTCGCGTTACGTAATCAAACATCTATTATGTGCATGGACTATATCCGTGTTTTGATTAATTGATCATAATACCATATATGAATATTGTATCGTGCCCTTGCAAAAAAAAAAAAGAATATTGTATCGTGACTTCATTTATTCCTTTGTAGAATCGCAATACAAAGTTCTAAATATGTGATCTATTTCTTTTATTTTTTCCATTTAATATGGTCAAATAATGATACTATTTCTCTCTCATACATTATTGTAATATTACATCGTCCTTTTATTAAGCGGACTACATGGTACTCTTATGATACTTGCAAGGAAAGTAGACCTGGGAATTGACCGGGTCGGGCCGGGTTTTGTGTCAGGCTTCTAAAATAGTCTAGCTTTCGTATATAAAAATAATAACAACCCAATTTTGGGATTATAGAGTGCTATATTTTTTCGTAATGTAGTGTGTATAGATTTATTGAAAAATCAAAATTTGCAAACTTTAATAAAAGTTTACAGAGAAAATTATTTATGTCTGTAATATCAAGTATATAAATATGAAACTACATCTTATGATGAATCTAATGATATATGTTTGGCGTCTAGATGTAAATGTTTTTCTTCAAAACTTTGGTCAAAGGATAATACAGTTAAAGTCAGGGGCTGAGTTTGCCTAGCCTCGCCTACTCATTTTTGTAGGCGAGCGGGTTTATGAGGTTTGACTTTTCAAAAAATCTATATGCACTAAAATATGAAACGGGGGAAGTACCATTTTCTGAAATATCCAAAAGAAAACGGTACTATCCTCTGGCAATATGTGAGGTTTCTCTGGGGTTTGGGCAGGAAACTGAGGAATGATGTTGGCCAGGACGTCGGGCTTCGGGCCAGGCCTGCCTGCCGGGAGAGGTCACCCATGCCCAAGTTTAAGTAAAAGACATCATAGGAGTGGAGGGATGCAGTTGGGACGTATAGGGATGATTTAAGGGGTCCGGCTGTAGGTGCTCTTAATCTTTTATAATGCCATTTGTTTAGTGCGCATAGACGAGTGAGCGCTTTAGCACTTTATTACTACTCCCTCCGTTTTAAAATAGATGACCTAATTTTGTACTAACTTTGTATCAAAGTTAGTACAAAGTTAGGTAATCGACCTCGCGGAGGGGACGGGGTCGGGATCGTGGAGGGCGACGCGACGATCCACACAAGACAAATAAAGTAGAGCCGGCTGTGCGTGCATGTATATCGGCACGTGTTTGCCCTGGCGCTGTTGGACATGGATGGCTTCACCATGAAACACCTCGGCCGGAGTGACGGGGGAGGGAGGACAGCCACAGCCCATTTAACACGGCGAGCGACCCGGGAACGAACGGCTTCTCTTCCAACCGTGACCCAACGAATGATTGGCCGGCGATGCGTCTTGCTAGACAAGGAAGGAAGCCACGTGTCCAACTTTGAGCACCGGTCACCGGTAAACAGGGTTCGTATACTTACTCGATGGCATCCGTCCAAAAGGCTAGAGCTTCTCTGAATTAAAGGATCTTTTATACTAGGGAAAAATTGTTTTTGCCTCCGAGGGTACGGACGGAAATCTGCACCATCAATATGTTTTTTTTCCTTTCAAAATGGAGGATGACCCCGGCCTTTGCATTTTTTCAAGAAAGGGTTTCCCCCCCGCTTTGTATTACAAAGCAACCACCACGATACAGCCAACGATAGGTACTGTGGCGGAAGCAACACAGTCACGCCCAAAAAGAAACGGAAGAGAAAACATAAAAGAAACAAATGCCAAGAACGGCGGATCAACGAAAAACGAAGAAGCCTCAAGACCGCTGCACCCATCGGAGAACTCCCCCCAAGCTCCACGACTCCGGAATGCCGGCACCAAGCAACACCTCCAAGAAGGGATGCGACGACAACGACGCTGTTGCGAAGGGTTTCCCCCGGTACGCGGCGAGGTGATAGGAAGGGTCGCCCCGACGCCCTCCAGGAAGGACTGACGACACCCACAGGCGCCGCCACGCCGGTCTCAACCCATCCCTCAGGCGCTCCGGAGCTCGCCACCAAACCGACCACCACCCTGCGCCAACATGGACTTGAAGCTTCCACGCCGTCTCACCACGGCACCACGAAGTAGGGTCTGCACAACGATGAGGAGGATCCGGGACTAGGGCAGCAGCACCGTCGGTACGCGGGAGGGTTCAACCTCCACCGTCAACGACGGTAACCGACCGGACGCAATAGTAGGGGCAAACCAGACCCATGGGCCCACAGGTCCGGCCGGGCGCTCATATGCCCGTAAAGCCCCTGCCTTCGCGCTGCAGAAGACGTGCCAACGGCGCCGCCGCCCGCCGTCCGAGCCGCTCCACCTCATCACCGTGCAGAGAGCAGCGAGGCAACGCTAAGACCGGCCCGCTAGGACCCAGATGGGGCCCATAGGGCCTAGATCTGGGCCCGCGTCTTGTTCTATGGAATGCCAACCCCAACGGCACCGGTCGACGACCCCTACTACAACCAGTTCATGGAGGAAGTGATCTACGACGGCGGCCACATCCCTGCCTTCGACCCCGAGGAGACCCAAAGTCAGGATGGCCGCGGCCAGTTCATTGCCGATGAAGAGGCCGACGACCGTGCTGACTACGACCATGGTGACTCGTGGCATGAAGACGATGACATCTATGTCGAAGGTGATGGTGATGAAGAAGAAAGCAATGACGTTGACATTAGTGGCGCGCCATTGTTCATCGACGAGTTGACACAAAGAGCGGAAGCACAAAAGACGAGGAAGAGCATTCGCACGGGTTCATACACACAAGATGAGGACAAGTTGATTTGCCAAGCTTGGATGGAGATTAGCCAAGATCCACGGACGGGCACGCAACAAAAGGGTATTGTTTTTTGGACGAGAGTCCACAAAACATTCCATGAAAGGAAGTTGTTTGAGCCCTACCAATTTGAAAGCAACCGTGGCGTCGGCTCGATTCAAAAGAGATGGTTGTTCATCCAACAAGAGTGCAACAAGTATCAAGCTGCATTTGAGAGCGTTCAAGCACGGCCCGTGAGTGGTATCGGCGTTGGAGACATGGTATGCTCTCCTTCTTTGCCCTTTTCTTGCTACGGCCATGAGACTTCGGCCTTGTACATGTTTGCATGGTCACTTGATGTTCATATGGTGTAGGAATTTCAATCTTTGGAGGCATTCAAGGCCCGGCACAATGACAAGCCGTTCACTCTTACACATTGTTGGACTATGATCAACAATTGCCCTAAGTTCAAGGACCAATACCGTGAACTCCAAAGGAAGAGAGGCCTGAAGACGGCCAAGTTCGCCGGAGGTGGAGATGGCGAGGCGTTGAAGAGGCCGAGGGGCAAGACCAACTCCAAGGTTGATGACACTCGTGATGCCTCATCCATGGCATTGCATGACACTCTGCATGGCATGATGTCGCAAAAGGATGTGAGGGACGAGAAGAAGCGGCAAAGCAAGGACAAGCAAATGAAGCAATAACTAGAGCTTCAAACGAAGAAGCTTGAGATGGAGGAGGCGGCCAAGAGAAGGAAGCTTGAGATGGAGGAGACGGCCCGGCAGAGGTAGCTCAACATGGAGGAGGCGGCCCGGCAAAGGCAGCTCGAAATCGAGGCCGAGAACGTCAAGGCCAGGCAAAGGCAGCTCGACATCAAGGCCACCAATGCCGCCACCAAAGCGAAGAGGTGGCCCTCGCGATCATGAGCGTGGACTTGTCGAAGATGAGCGAGAAGACGAGGGCCTGGTTCGAGGCCAAGCAGAAGGAGATGCTCGACGCCGACGGCCTGAACTAGGTCGTTCGATCGGCCGTGGCCGTTCTTTTTTGGAGGCTGGCATGGGTGCCGCCCGCCCGCTGGACCGCTGGCCGTGTGCCGGCGAGAAAAACATTCATTTTGAAGGCCGGCTGTGTTGCCGGCCGCTGGCTGTGTTGCCGGCGAGGACAACCATTTATTTTGGAGGCTGGCTGTGTTGCCGGCCGCGGGCTTTGTTGCCGGCGTGCGTGCTGAACTGGGGCCGTAGGGCTTGGCATTTGAAATGTTTCTCTTTTTTTAAAAAATGGACGCGGACAGGATGGGGTAAAGGATGCGGCTGCGCGCTGGGCGCACGACCACCGTATCCCAGGACAGGCCTGGACACGACCCCATCCCCCTACCCAAACGGACAGAATTCGGACAAAACGGACGTCCGTTTGGGGTCGTGCAGTGAAGTTGGCCTAAGGAGGTGGTGGCGGCCGCCTAGGGTAGATCGGGAGGAGCGCGGCGCCTGGCCAGCTCGTGGCTGGCCACGTGCTAGAAGGCTGGTCCAACAAATAATTAATATGCACACCTAAAAGCATAATGTGAGATATGTCTCACTGCTATAATGTTGAACCACCAGGTGTGATTTGGTTTCTGACATATGAAATTCTACTGGTTATGATATACTCCCTCCGGTCCTTTTTAGTGTGCATATAAGTTTTGTCCGAAGTCAAAGTATCTCTACTTTGACCAAACTTATAGAAAAAAGTATCAACATTCAAAATGTCAAATCAATGTGTTTAGATTCATTATGAAATATAGTTTCATAAAATATATATTTGATATTCTAGATATAGACATTTTTTAATATAAATTTGGTCAAATGTTGGAAACTTTGACTTGACACAAATCTGATATGCGGAGTAAAAAGGACCGGAGGAAGTACTACCTCTGATCCAAATTAATTGACACAACTTCTATACAATTTTCATTTTACATTTTATAGAGGCCACGTCAATTAATTCGAATCGAAGGGAGTATATATTTTGGTACAGTTGTGAGATTGAACGGATGTGATCATTTTGGGTATAACTATGTGGATCCAACGAATCCTATTTATTTAGGCACCACTATATCGATCTAATGTATGTGATCGGTTTAGGTATATTTATATAGATCTAAATGTTATGATCCATTCATGTACAATAATATGACAAATGCAATCAGTCTAGGGACAATTATGCAGATCTAACTGGTACACTTTTGAAGATTGAACGGATGTGATCATTTTAGGTATAGCTATGTGGATCCAACGAATCCTATATATTTAAGCACAACTATATAGATTTAATGTATGTGATCAGTTTAGGTATAGTTATATAGATCTAAATGTTATGATCCATTCATGTACAGTAAAATGACAAATGCAACCTGTCTAGGGACGATTATGCAGATCTATCTGCTACAATCATGTACTCCCCCGTCCCATAATACAAATAACTCACACCATATGTTTATAATCTACCAATAAAGTGATGGTCCACCAGATCGACGACCGAACGTTTTTGTTTTCTTTTTTAGGAACCTCTAGCACATCTCTTTCATTGTATAGTACTCCCTCCGTCTCGAAATACTTGTCAGATAAATAGATATATCTATACATATTTTCATTCTACATACATCCATTTTCCGAAAGTATTTTCACATGGAGGGAGTATATTTAAGATTGGAATATATGATTTCATGAATGATTTTTTTTCAAATGTGTGATATACTGTAAAAGGCCTCTTGAAATTGCGATTTTGCATAATTAACTCATACCTTTTCTGCTTGCTCACGACAGTGCAACTGCACACTTCGTGAACAGCGCACTTAACAGCGACCATGTTGTTCCCTTGGATGATTGGACCCTTTTCCTCCCCACATATGACTGTCCAGCTACTGTGCTTCCCGGACAGTAACCGCAAACCAGACACACGCTCACAAATCAATCCAGAATTTAAGGCAACTAAATAGACAACTTCCATTTGCCCTAAATAGGCTTCCTCCGACGATTAGACCTCGCCGGCCGAGTCACCAGCCGGACAATCAACTCATGGATCGGCTCCCTCTTCTTGGGAGCGGCCCCAGAGCCGCAGCCATTACCCGCAATGCTTCAGCTCCCTCCTTCGTCGCAATGGATCAGTACGCAGCCTCTACATCAACTTCACCACCGGAAAAGGCGCCGACGGCAGCAGCGTTCCGGGCCCCGGAACTCCGTGGAGAGTCCAGCTACAACAGGAGATCATCTGACACGATCAAGGCCAAGATCATGTCCCACCCTCTCTATCCGGCTCTCCTCGGAGCCTTTATAGACTGCCGGAAAGTAGGTGCCATTCCAATTTGACGTTAGACAGCTCGTATCTTGCTGCCCTGCTGTTTCTTATTTGGTTATTTGCTCTGACCCAAGGTCGGAGCGCCGCCGGAAGTTGTTGGTCGCCTCTCCTCCCTCGTCGACGAGCTCCGGCCAAATTCAGCTGGCATGCAGGAACAGCCGGCGGACCCAGAGCTCGACCAGTTCATGGTAACAAGTATTACATGATTAGTTTAGCTAGCTGGAGCTTAATTATTTGCATACGCATGGATCTAGCGATATATATGCCTTTGTGTGTGTGTGTGTGTGTGTGTGTGCAGGAGACCTACCGTGATATGCTGGTGATGTACAGTCAGGAGCTCACGAGGCAAATCCAAGAAGCCAATCAGTTCTTGAGGAGCGCCGAGACCTATATCGACTCGTTTGCACAAGGTGTGTGCATGCTTAATTACACTAAGTTAGTATTTTCGCGGGCTTGTCTTTCTACGTTTGGGAGTTTGGGATGATGCCAAGACTGTTGCAGAGCCTTGCGGGCATCCTATACTCATTTGTCATCTTTGTGTTTTGCGGGAATACTTTTTTATGGGAACTTTCGATCTATTCATCTTCAATCATTGTAGTACAATGAACACAAAAAATAATAAAAATTATATCTAGATTCGTAGACCATCTAGTGATGACTACAATCATTGAAGCAAGCCGAAGGCGCGCCGCCGTCTATTTGTCATCATCGATGAAAGAAAACAAGTGTCGGTGTAGCGTACCATGTGGTGTGTATAATTCCCAAACCTCTAGCTTAATTAGGACTCTTAAATGTCTTGAAGTGGTAAACTTTTATCGATAAGAAGGGATTTTGAGGCCAACATGGTATCAAGGTTGTCTGTGTGATCTTGTGATCTAGAGGCCGTGGTTCTCCCCTTATAAAAAAACATGGCAAAGGTGATATAACCGCAAGGAGTATAAACTTGATCTCAGCATAGCAAGATGCGCACGGCCCCATCAAGTCGGCAATCCCCCAAAAAATAACAGTGTCATCGTCTGGCATAAAAAAGATGAAGAATGTCTTAGGCGCTGGGGTAAACAACTTTCACCCGAGCCATACACTAAACCGGCATTCATGTGGGGGTAAACACCTCTCTGATTAGGGATGTAAACTTGTGACCCTCGGGGTTCCCTCCGACTCTTCTTAGCTCAACCAAATGTACTAAATTTATAAAAGTGGGGTGACTTCTGAAAATTTAGTTTATTTAGTTGAACTAAAGAGGGCCAGAGAATGCTCTAAAGGGTACCAATTTGCACCCCTATCCCTGATCATCTGCTCACACCGCATACATGTTAGTTTGAACAACTTCATGTGCTCCGACCGCTGAAGCATAGACCATTTATGGAACCAACACGTAAATGAGTGTATAACCTACAAAAGAGTGCAAGTCTTCTTTTTGTCAAAAATCATATCGTTCTTGGATAGCGAAAGTACCCAACATAAGGCACCACCCCCATCAAGATATGAGAGGAAAGCTTCTTATTGATACCCACAACCAGTTGTCAAAAATATTATGCACATTACAATATGGATGTATATTTAAGGTCACCACAACTATAGACCAAACAACTCGAGCAGACATGTATTCTGGTCACAATAAAAGACCAGAGTTTAGTAAACAAAATATATATGCACCTTTAGGGTAGAAATATGCGATTGTACATGTACTTAAGATACTAAGCTCCACCAAATCGCTAGTATGACTATCGAAATCGTGAGCATCAGCATGTAGGTTCCAGATCCAAGTGGTAGCATCTGGGCCCTTAGCTAGTGTTCTTGAGAAATGGCCGGGTATGGCCCATTCCTCAAAAGATGTTTTTACAGGATCCCTATCCACAACAATTTTTACTTCTGGTTCCGGCAAACGAATAATTATTAAGTCCTCCTCTTTCCGGACAAGACATACAAAGAGACCCGCCAACTGTATTTTTAGTGAATCTTTGAAAGATATATATTTTGAAAGATGGATTTCGAAAGATAGATATTGTGATTAGTTCTTTTCTTTACTACCAAAGACATATAAAGCAGCTAAAGTATAAGACAAGTAAGCTTCTCCAGACCATACAAATGCACGGCGAGCCCATGCAAAGGGTTTAGTTAAAATATGCCAAATTCCGCCAAATACACAAATAAAACACAACCATACATGCCCACCAATTATATCTTCTATATCATCTACACTAACAATCCATCCTTCTCCATCAACATGAGATTTTAGTAAATAACCAAATATAACACTGGGACTAAGGGTCAAATTGGTAATTTTTCTTACACCCCCCCAGGGGCCCAGGTATCATATCCATAATCAAGAATAATTAGGATTTCTAAAAAAAAAGAAAAAATAAAAGGTCCACTCATAGGAAAACCCAACCTTTCCCCGCTTCCAGCACTAATCTATTTTTAACGTCTAATTAGAGCAGGGAATCATTCCAATTAGGAAGTTCAGCCCGTTGCTTTTTATTTTACCAGAATTGGAGCCAGGATCTATCCATTTATTCACTAGACCCAGAAAATCGTAATTTTGGATTCCATTCAAAAAAGATTGATTTTATTACGACATGCTATTTTTTCCATTCATTACCTTTGAGGATCAGTCGTGGTCTTCTAGACTCTACCAAGAGTCCGGACAAATTTGTTGTTTCATCCAAATGTGTAAAAGATCATATTCTCACTTAAAAGCCATCAAGATATGAGAGGAAAGCTTCTTATTGATACCCACAACCAGGTGTCAACAAAAATATTATGCACATTACAATATGGATGTATATTTAAGGTCACCATGAGTATAGACCAAACAACTCGAGGGGACTTGTATTCTGGTCACAATAAAAGACCAGAGTTTAGTAAACAAATTATATAGGCACCTTTATTGTAGAAATATGCGATTGTACATGTACTTAAGATACTAAGCTCCCTGGGGATGCTAGCTTCTGGTGTACCGGGGCTTAAGGGGTCACTGATGGGACCAATAATAAGGGAGTGAATCAATATATGTGTGTTACGTTTATGTTTACTTCGAGGTGAAGATGTAACACCCATATGTTAATTTATGTGTTACGTGTAATAACGGCACACCCACACATTGAACAATTTAGTATACCTCGCACACCAGACACCCTATTTTGCCAACGAAAAAAACACACATGTAATTAAAAGCCCGCCTACCTCGGATGAAACACACAATATTAGTGAAGCAACCAGCCGTAACAGGATGGAAAGAAAAACTTAACTCACGACTGAAGAACGGTGCGGCAAAACACGCATTGCCCTCTGGTGGTTATAGAAACATGTAACTACCAAATTTTCATTAGATATAAAACCCATCGACATCTCTTGAGTTAGCAAGAAGTATTTCTAGTCAACTAAGGAACATATATGCCCCCTTTTTTAATTTATTTACCATAGCTATGTATGAAGACACTGTTAAACTGGGACATAATCAAGCTATAAGAGATGCCACCTTAGCTTTTTTTTATGAGTTTGGGAGAGAGAAGAGGAGTGGATTGTAAACTTATATATAGCGGGCTGCAACATGGACTCCAACACACTTTGCGAGAGAACAAGATGGGTAAGACATTAGTGACATAATATGTAGAGCTAGCGTCTACCATATGGATATGCTTTTGGATTAACTATATATATGAGCATTAGCCTTGGAAAATACACATGAGCTCCTGAGTGCTCCACACCCCTATACGAATATTAAACATAAAAAATACTCCCTTGTGAAGTTTCGTGAAGAAATACCAAGAAACGTATCCATGGCGAAGGAAATACTGTCCTAAAAAAATTCATCCAAACAGTTTTCTTTTTCTATAAATAGAATATTTTTGTCTTTTTTGCCACGAATACGCTTCCTGGTATTTTTTTCATGAAATTTCACATGAGGGTAGATCGGGAACCTAGGTTTGATATCCTAAAATCCCAGTTTTGTTTTCATTTTTTTGATATTTTTTAAATTTAATGTTCGTATAGGGGTGTGGAGCACCCGGGTGCTACAAATCCGCTTCCATTAGCCTTGCTCTTAGAGCTAGGTTCATATATACCCCCTTCGTTTCAGTATACAAAACATGTTGTTATTTTCAAAAGCCAAACATTTCTATGTTTGATCAAGTTTATAGAATGGTTATACTAGCATCTACAGTATCAAATAGAAGCGTTAAATATATTTATGGTGAATCTAATGATTCTGATTTGACGTTGTAGATATTGCAAATCAAACACAAAAACTTAGTTGTCCCAAATCATTGCTAGCTAGATGCTCCATTATGAGAGTAAAAGCAAAAAGGACACGAGGCGTACTGTATCTGTATGAGACACCCGTTGCCTTTTCTTGGAAAAGAGAAGCATGGAGGCACATGCATGCTGAAACGGCCCGTACGGCCACATGGCAAATCAACTGCTGGCCAGCTACCCCGCTACCACACCACGGTTGCCATAGTTGAAAGCTGCAACACGACACAGTGACATACTCCCGTCCCGTGTGAAGACGCCCGTTGATGCATATGCACATGTTAGCCTAGGCGCTGCGGTTGCGATCTCGCCAGGCATACGTGCATGGCATGTGAACGTCTGACTGAAATGTTCTCTGCCTCCGATGGCCGTACCGCCCGATTATTATCCAGCTTTTTTGTGCCTGCATGATTGGGCATAGGATCAATTAGCTTGATCTGGAAGAGATCATGATGAGTTCGATGTTGGATGGTGTGGTGGTGGTGGATTGGTGGTGGGGCGTGCTAGCATGCATGTTCTGTGGTAATTTGGTGGTTACATGTGCAGCCAGCAGCCGATCGATGGTAGCAAAAGCAAACCGATCGATCTAGTGATAATATTTACTACCCCCTCCGTAAACTAATATTTACTGCATGTTCTGTGGTAAATTGGTGGTTACATGACACATGTGCAGCCAACAGCCGATCGATGATAGCAAAAGCAAACCGATCGATCTAGTGTCACTAGTGACAATATTTACGTCAATTTACAGCACACTATGTTTGTATCTATCTAACGTTGGCTCATCAAAAGAAACTAATTAATTGCTGACCTATATATGTCTTTGGTTATTTGCTGGATCGCCGTGTCTTAAGCAACTGGCAACAACTGCAACGAGTGCGGGGGTTCTTCTTCTGAAGATGAGCAAGAGACCGGCGACGTCGCCGGCCTGCCTTCCGGCGAGGGCAAGCAGCGAAAGAGCCAGCTCCTGGACAAGTACAGCGGCTACCTGAGAAACCTCTGGAGGGAGCTCTCCGGCAAAAAGAAGAAGAGCGGCAGGCTGCCGAGGGAGGCGCGCCAGAGGCTCTTGCACTGGTGGCAGCTCCACCACGGATGGCCCTACCCATCGGTACGTACGTCCTTGGCTACGTACGTACTTTGAGTTCATGCATGCATGCGTGTACAGTAGATCGTTATGTATCTTGGTTGGAGCTTCGTAAGAGCTAATGGCACCATGCGTGCATGCGTTCCAGGAACAGGAGAAGCAAGCGTTGGCTGAGTCGACGGGGCTCGACACGAGGCAGATCAACAACTGGTTCATCAACCAGAGGAAGCGGCACTGGAGGCCGGCGCCACCAGCGATGGGTAGCAGGTTGCAGCACATTGACGCCGGTGCTTCCAGCAGCAGCTCTCCTGCCGTCCTTGGGATGGAAGGCCAGCACTTCACTGGACGGAGTGGGTATCCCGACGGTGGTCCGTTGAGACCCTGACCGGTGGACATATACCATCGTATGCCATATATATACACACGTCCAGACGTGGTAGATGTGATTCATTGCAGAGTGAAGTTCATGATGGATCGGAGCGTAAATGTGATCAACTCAACAATAATTTTTCCATCCATCAGCAAGTTAAATAATGAGTACGTATTTGAGATGTGTATTACCGAGAGGGCCCAGAGATAACTCTCCGACACACGGAGTTACAAATTCCAATCTCGATCCATGCCAACTCAACAGACACTTTGGAGATACCTGTAGAGTATGTTTATAGTCACCTAGTTACATTGTGACGTTTGATAGCACACAAGGTATTCCTCCGGTATCCGGGAGTTGCATGATCTCATGGTCGAAGGAATATGTATTTGACATTAAAAAAGCGGTAGCAATAAACTGAACGATCATATGCTAAGCTAACGGATGGGTCTTGTCCATCATATAATTCTCCTAATGATGTGATCCCGTTATCAAGTGACAACACATGTCCATGGTTAGAAAACCTTAACCATCTTTGATCAACGAGCTAGTCTAGTAGAGGCTCACTAGGGACACGGTATTTGTTTATGTATCCACACATGTATTTAAGTTTCCGATTAATACAATTCTAGCATGAATAATAAACCTTTATCATGTATAAGAAAATATAATAATAGCAACTTTATTATTTCCTCTAGTGCATATTTCCATCAGTCTCCCATTTGCTCTAGAGCCAATAATCTAGATTACATTGTAATGAATCTAACAACCATGGAGTCTTGGTGCTGATCATGTTTTGCCCGCGGGAGAGGTTTAGTCAACGGGTCCGTCACATTCAGATCCGTATGTACTTTGCAAATTTCTATGTCTTCATCCTTGACTTTTTCATTAATGGAGTTGAAGCGTCTCTTGATGTGTTTGGTTCTCTTGTGAAACTTGGATTCGTTCGCTAAGGCAATTGCCCCAGTGTTGTCACAAAAGATTGTCATTGGACACTAGTAGAAAACAGGGCAATGGTCCAGGCCCGACCAGCCCATTAGTCCCGGTTCAATCCAGAACCGGGACCAATTGGGGCATTGGACCCGGTTCGTGAGCCCCGGGGGCCGGCCGGGCCACGTGGGCCATTTGTCCCGGTTCGTCTGGACCTTTTGGTCCCGGTTGGTGGGACGAACCGGGACCAATGGGCCTCGCTCCTGGCCCACCACCATTGGTCCTGGTTGGTGGGACGAACCGGGACCAAAGGCTGCCCTTTAGTCCCGGTTCGAGTCACCAACCGGACCAATTAGTTGCCTATATATACCCCTCGCCATGAAAGCGAGCACTCCGGTGCTCTGTTTTTTAAATGGTAAGGCGAAGGAGAGCTTTGTTGTGCTCTAGCTCACCTCCTATGCACACGAGATGTTCGATGGAATGCCCGAGCCACACTACTTAAGCTTTCTCCTGTCCAAGCTCGACCTCCAAGCTCCATTTTCCTTAATATTTGTCTAGGTTTAGCGGTCCGTCACGTCCCGTCCCGTCTTCACCGCCGTCGATCGCCTCAGCCCGATCTGTCGCCCGGCACCACCGTGGTGAGCCTCTTGTTCTTATCTTATCTTCTTTCTGAAAGGAAAAAAAATTCTTACTTGTATGTTTATATAGATACTTGTATAATTTTCTTACTTTTATTAATGCATCTTATATAGTGCGATGGTTTTGGTATCCGCCCCCGTCGGCCCTCGTCCTGTCTATGATTCGGATGTGGTATATATTATCTTTTCATAACTATTGGTTCATTTATTGTTTATGACAATTATGCCGACCAACGTGACATAGATTTTATTTATCTAGGAGGTTGTTGAACCGGAAATTCCAACCGACCCTATTGTCGAGAGGTTAAATTTAGTTGAAGAAGAAAACAATTTGTTGAAGGAAAAAATTAGAAAAATTGAGGAGGAGAAGATGATATTGGAGTTGCATGTTGCGGATATCGTCGATGATCACAAGATCAAGATGGATGCAATGCGCTTGAAGATTAGAAAGATTATAAAATATGCCATTCATACCGAGACTTGTTATCATTATGCCGTTGGATCAGTTGTTACACTGGTTGCGATTATGATTGCATTTGTTTTCACATTGAAATGTTTTACATAGTTTCAGTGTATGGTTTAATTAATTTAGATGCTCTGCAGAGCTTTATGTTGTTAGATAAGAACTATGTATGTACTTTGGTTTTAATGTGATTATGAACTTCTATTAATTTGGTCACTTAATTATCTATTCATGATGTTCTGTAATGATTTTTGACACACTTAATTATATATAATGCACGCAGATGAACCGGGAATGGATGTACGGTTTAAGACACACCTCCGAGTACATTAAGGGTGTGCATGATTTTCTCGAAGTGGCTGAGGCAAACAAGCAGAATATTTTATGTGTTGTCCATGCCCTATATGTGGGAATACGAAATGCTTTAATGTCTTATGGTTCGGCCCTCGTAATAATTAAAAATAGCAACAATAAGTTTTTTGTTGTAAGTAGAAACAAAATAAAATAAATAAAGCAAGAAAGAAAACAAAAAAACAAAAAAAGTGTTTTCAAATTTGAAAACTAATGACACTAACAGAAAGTTTATAATTTTCCTAAAACTAAAAGCAAAAAGAATTGAAAAATAAAGCAAAAACCAAAGAAAATAAATAATGCAGAAATCAAAACAAAAAACAAAAATAAGTATTTTGTGGTAAGTAGAAACAAAATAAAATAAATAAAGCAAGAAAGAAAACAAAAAACAAAAAGTGTTTTAAATTTGAAAAGAAATGGCACTAACAGAAAGTTTATAATTTTCCTAAAACTAAAAGCAAAAAGAATTAAAAAATAAAGCAAAAAACAAAAGAAAATAAATAATGCAGAAAACAAAAAAAAACTGGAAAAAAATAAAAATAGCAACAATAAGTAAAGAAAATAAAAAAACAAAAAAAATTGCCACCTACTGGGCCATCACAGCTTGAATACGACTAGAAACCCATCCATGGGCTAGGATTCAGGCCCTCAGCAGGGCCAGCAGGCCCATCAGGCATAGCAGTAACAAGTAGGCCCGTAAGCCTGCAATGGAGAGGAGGTTGAGAGGGGTGCGACAGTGGGGCTTATAAACCACTGCGCGCCCCTCTCAACTAGCGAGGTGGGACTAAACTTTGGCCCCGACGCGTGCAGCACAGGGGCCTTTAGTCCCGGTTGGTGCCACCAACCGGGACTAAAGGGGGGCATTGGTACCGGTTGGTGCCACCAACCGGTACCAAAGGCCGCCGCTTCCCACCCTTTGGGCTGCCGAAAAAGAGGCCTTTGGTCCCGGTTGGTGGGACCAACCGGGACTAAAGGGGGGCATTAGTCCCGGTTTGTGCCACGAACCGGGACCAATGCTCTTGCTATATATACAGCACTTAGGAAAATTTGACAAACACATCGCCAGTTGCCACCCGGCCCGCCCGACGACGCCGAGCTCATCGACGCCGTCAGGCTGCCCAGATCAACGCCGCCTGCAGCCCAGACACCGTCCGCGCGCCGCCCCGACGACGTCCGCTGCCCGACGTCGTCCGCCGCCCAGACGCCGTCCGCCGCCCCGTCGTCGCCCCTTGCCCGTCGCCGCCAAAGCTGCTCCACCTCACCGTCGCCGCCGCCGCCAAGGCCGCCGCCCCAACCAGCGCCCTCCTCGTCGCCGGCCTCCCAAGCCAGCGCCGTCCTCGTCGCCGCCTCCCGAGCCAGCGCCCGTCCGCCCAGCTGCGCCACCCCGAGCCCTGCCCGTCGTCTCGCCCCAGACGCGCGCACCCTCGCCGCCCACCGTCGCCATCGTCATCTAGCCGTCGCCGCTGTGAGCACCGCGCACACACTGGCTCTGTTTTTTCACTTTTATTAGTTTAATTTTTGTTCATATATATATAATGTATATGTGTATGTATGTAGCCATGTGTATGTAGATGTTCAAAATGTATAAAAAATTGTTCAGAGCATGTTTTTCTTCATATATGTATTTTTTGTTCATATGTGTATTAATGTTTTTTTCTGTTCATAGATTTTTTTGGTGATATTAACTATTGTAGAAATATGCAAATGTTTGTATATTCATATGAACAATGCATTAGGCAAGACCTTTGTTTTTTTTGAAATTTTCTATTTGAACATTTTTTTAAAACAAGCAATACTAAAAGAATGAGAGGAAAAGGAAAATAAGAAGAGGAAGAAAGGAGAAGAAGAGGAGAAATAAATAAGAAGAAAAGAAGAGGAGAAGAAGAAAGGAATAGAGGAGATGAAGAAAATATAAATTCCTCTATTCCTTTCTTCTTCTCCTCTTTTTTTTCTTCTTTTTTTTCTTCTTCCTCTTTTCTTCCTTTTCCTTATTTTCCTTTCTCATGAAGAAGAAGAAAAGAAGAGTAGTAGAAGAAGAAAGGAATAGAGGAGAAAGAAGAAACTTCAACACGGGGGTACCGATACCCCTCCCGATAACATTATTTTCCCATGTATATGTATGTCACGTCGTTGTCGATATAACCCCCTCGAGATAACTTTGACATGAGGGGCGGTCGATATATATACCCCTTCTCGGACGTGATAACTTATACAACGGCAGCACCCTCGGCCCTCTCGCTCGACCAAAACTCTCGAGGACACCCAAACCCTAGAGAGAAAAGATGTTGGT